>VXAV01004697.1:109196-124193 GCA_013399715.1 Alectura lathami
TAAACAGGAAACAGGAGTATTAAAGTGTTTGGATACAGGCATCTTAGAAAATGCTAAACTATTGATCTGTAAAAACTAGTGCTTTCCTCTCACTTTATTTGTAATACTTTTCCTACTAATTAGTAATATTTTTTGAAAAACAAGGTATAGCTATTCAAATATTATCTTCTGATGGGGAAAATCACACATTAAGCAGGTTGGAGTTAAAGCTATTAATGTGTTTATTTGCCATAATTCAGTGATGTAACCTGATAATCTAATAATTGAATCTTGCCTTTTTTCAGTCTAAAGTCCATATATGAAAGCATTAGAAAATAAAAGCAAGTGATACATAAAAAGTACAATGCCATAATGTAAAGTGTAAATGAATCCCAGACTCAGTCCTGTCTGCACTGTTTTCTTGAGCCAACTTACAGTAAATGCCAGCTGCAACTCCAGGGTAAAACATAATTTTAATGTAGATGTTCCACTCTACTACTTTCAAGACACTGACTTTACATAAATTTTGCTTGTCCAACAGTGCATTGGACAGCTTCTTGCCTTGCATCTAGAAGATAAAGACCAAAACAAAAAAAATCAGTCCCATAGTGATTCCTCTGGTGTTAAAAGGAAGACATGGTGACCGACCTGTAACAGAACTGCAATTTCTTCCTCAAAATCCCACAGCAGATATTGCATTTATGATCTCTCAACTGTGAAAAGTCATCGTCAAGACTAAAAGTATATTTGCCTCTGCCAGGGATCTTATTCAAATAATTGTTGTTATTTTCACCAAGGGACTCTCTTTATCTTTTCACAGCCCAAGAGCAAGCTGTGGTCATTGTGCAACAGCTATGATCATTGTGCAGCAGATTCTTTTATGCTTTTTTTTTTTTGTCTATCTGAAACAATGAATATTTAAATATTTATATGAGAGTTATGATTAAAGGTGAGAAATGGAACTATGCCCACCGAATCCTGAAGCGGTTATATAAATTAAGTAATACGGGCTTCTGAATAGGAATTTCACTCCTGCACTGGGTAGGGTAAGTATTTGGAAATGTGCCAGCAAAGTTGTTTAGTCTGTGTCTGCTTTGGATGGAAGGCTTAGCCAAAGAGGAATGCTCCAAAACAGCTTTGTGATTGGGTGAGGTGGAAAGGAGAACACATAATTAGTGGAACAAACATACAATTTATGGAACACAGAGAGAGAAAGCAGAAATAAGCATGTAAAAATGATATATCTAAGAGTAAAAGGGATCAGAGAGTGATTACAGGGGTTCACAAAGTTTTGCCAGATGTGGCAGCAGGTAAAGTTAATTACTTTGAAACAGTCAGGGCACCTATATGCTGTAAAAAAAAAAAAAAAAAAAGAGTAATCTTACACAACTGAGGTTTTAGTTTAGTAGTTCACAATAACAGACTCAACCTATGTTAATCTCAGTTAGTTAAATGCCTCAGGCTTTCACTTAGCCCAAAATTCCAATTAATCTAAAATACCACAAGATAGCATCAGGGTGGGAAAAGCTTGGCAGAGATCTAGTTTAACACAATATAAGCTGCACACAGTAACGAGTCAGCAGCACACTTACCAGCTAGAAGAGATATGTAAGACTGACAGGCAGACAAATGGAGAAAGAGTTGTGGATCTCCTCCTTATTGCATTGTTACAAGTTACTGATTTAGTTCAGAAAACAACCATAAACACTTCACAGCTTTGGAGAGAATGTCCCACCAGTAATATGAAAGTCTATCTAAACCTTTGAAGAATTATGAGATCTTGAGGTTTGCTGCAGTGAGATATTTAATTCTATAATAATCTGCACTTGAGATTTCAGCAAAAGCTGTTTGACAAGTACATATACGCAGGTGAAGGACAGAGGTACAGTCATCCTTTCTGCGTCTTTGTAACCAACTCTGAGTAGTGTTTAAGAATGTTATAGTGCTTAAAGTGCCTTTATAAAATTGAGACCTGTGAAACTGGTCTCAACTGAACCATCCACTAATACCCATCCTGACTGAGAAGTGATCTGGTCTAGTATGTAACAGGAAATGCTTTGATGTGAGAAAAATACAAGAGAATTTTTGGGACTTTTTTTTAACCAATATAGTACCAGCTAAATAGCATTTCTTCTCATGGTAGCTGTTCCCAATAATGAGAAGAATTTTTATTTTGAGCATTTACAGCACTGCCATAGAGCCTTATAATGTAATCTATTTTCTGCAGGAATAATTGCAGGGGGTTGCTAGGCCCAGTTTTCCTTGGCAGCCATAACTTCAGGAAAGGTACACCACAACTATGTCTATTGGCCTAGGTTGGAGGGAAGAAAAGCAGTTCCATTGTTGTTGCTGTGCAGCAGAATTGCCTAGCTAAAGCTGAGCTATCAGGGAATAGAATTGGAAAGCTGCCAGTCAAAGGGCCTTTTCCTCCTGCTGATTGCAGATAGCACTGACATGAAGCAGGGCAGGACAAATGAAAGAGCAGCAGGTTGGCAAAAGGTGCTGATGGACACACAGCCTTATTCTTAAAGCATAGGCCATGTCCCTTCCTGGAAATCTGTCTTTGAGTGAAATAGGAATCATTACTGCAAGATGCTGACCTGGTCTCACTTTGGGTCACAGAGCCTAGGATTTTGTGGAAGCTGTGGTTAGGGAGAACTACTGAAGGATGGCCTATCAACCACTGTAAGTGAAGATCAGGTTTGAGACCGTCTAAAGAACCTGAAGGTGTACAGGTCCATGGGACATGCGGGGATCCATTCGCAGATCCTGAGGGAACTGGCGGATGAAGTTGCCAAGCCACTGTCCACTGGGGGCTTAGTTCCTATTTCACTGTGGTTTTGACGATCTCAGCTGAGTACACAGTTCTGGATTAATTTAAGTAATTTATTTTGAAAAACATTTTTTCATCTGGCATGTTTCACTTCACTACCTGCAATAAAATCATGCATTATTTTTTATTCTGGGTACAATGCCACAGGAATGCTCTCCTGCTTAGCTAAACAGTTCCATTTGCATAACTGAGATCTGTAAATGGGGCTTCTTGAGATTTTGATAATAGGAACACGACCTAGAAGTAGATACAATTACATTTTGTTTTTAGGTAAAGCCATATTTTGGTTGATAGTATCAGATGGATTAGTTTTTTTCCAATAACTTTCACTTAGGCTGAAGTCCTTTTTAAAAAAGATTTCTTATTTGTCTCTTATAAATTATAGTGCATATAAAAAAGCACTAAGAAGCTCTGACACATCTTGTATGATAAGTATGCTATCTGGAATGCTTCTTGAATCTATGTTGATCTTTTACTCTTTGTAAATTAAATAAAAATTTGAAATTACTTTTATCATATTCCAGAGAGGCAACTGCACTGCTATTAAATTGTTTGTCTAGGCCTGAAAATCAGGCTTTTAGAAAAAACAACAACAACAACAACAACAACTTTATTTTCACTGAAATTGAAAACAAGAATTATTTAAGAGTTCAAGAATGATTTAAGACTTTTTTATCATCTTTACTTTGGGAATAATGTACTGATAATTAAAAACAAGTTTGGATTTTAAATTATAACAAAAGTTAATGAGTCTAGAGATAAAAAGTAATTAGCATAATCTCAAAAGTAGTAAAGAAGCACTGCTATCAAATAGATTTTGTTTGATAGAACTTAGTTTCTTCCACAATGCTTTATTTTAACTGCATAAGCAAGATGCAGCATTTCTTTTTAGACAAGGCAAGTCCTGAAGTACTAATCTAGCCACAGCGTAAGAAAAGAAAACTTTCCATTTTCCAGGGCATGAAGAAGATTCATCAGACAGTACAAAAAGCTGGTAAGATTAGGACTAAAGGAATATGAGTTATGGCAAGAGAGGATGTCTTCTGTGTTTATATTCTTGCCTCACAGTGACTTGGCTGAGGTACTTGAGTGACTTGGCATGTCAGGCTGAGAAAGGGAAATATAACGTGTTCAGTTGTGTTGTATGCATTTTTCAGTGGCAATAGCTACTGCGAACTTCCTTCTCTGGAGAACCTCCTAAGAAAGCACACTGTACCAGTTCTGCAAACAGCCCCTGCTGCCAGGAATAATGGGTAGCCAGAACATGATGGTTCTGGACCAGCGGAAATTACACTGAAGAACTGTCTGAAAAGAAGCCCTGGTAGCTATACTTTTGCTGTCTGTACAGACTACACGGATGATTAGGGTTGAAGGTCACAAATCAGGATTGTTCTTTATGCCTTAAAGTCCCAAAATGAGAATGTCATGTTAGGGGCACTGTATGTCTAGCCATTTATTGGAGTTTGCTGTACAGGTACGCATGAAATTCTGGCAAAATCCAAAGCAGATCTGTAAGAACAAGATCTGGCAGTGTACCTTTCTGATACTCTTTCTTTGACTCAGGGCTGACATTATCACTCCTGTGTCTTTATAACCAGGACTCTAGATGTCAAAGAAAAGATTGTAGTTCAAATATATATATATATATATATGAGAATTCTTATTAAATTCTCAGCTCCACAGAAGTTTCTAAACTACACTGTCTCTAAATGCAAGTCTAGCTGTCTTCTGCTTCACTTTCACTTTGAGAAAACTAGCTTCTGTTGTGATTTGGAGTGGTTTAATGGCCTTTCTAAGCTTTCACTGGAGATACGATTTGTAGACAAAGTTGGACCTTCTCTCACAATGGTAAAGTTTTTATCCTAAAATCAGCAATGCAAGGTTGAAAAACTAGTATGGCTTGCAAACAAATAGTTCTGGGTGTTTCAAATGTATTTTTAGAAGAAACATATGCTCATCAAGATATGCTCTATATAGCTAAAACAGCACAATTCACAGGGGAACTTCATTAGCCCCTGCGCTGAGTAGTGCTACAACTCTTGGGAGATCCAATAAACTAGGTGATTTTTTTTTTTTTTTTTAAATTACTTTTTCCTAGTTAAGTCCTATGAGCTTCCTAGGATTTTCTTTTTAGTTCTGTTCTTTTCCATTACTACTTTACTGTCACACAGAATATAGATTGCCGTCTAGGAAAACTGCAGCAGTATTCTCCTCTCTGACTTGAATGGACAGGCAGGTAATTAATGCTATACAACAGGCAGTTGAGTACGTCCTGCCTTCTGCAAAACAGACAGACAGCTCATTATCCAAAGGTGAATAGATAGGTATGGTCATAAAATGCAGTTGAAATATAAACCCAGTGACTTAATGAAATAAAATTAGGTGTTAGTTTGTAGATAACTTGGAATATCATGCCTCAAACTTGATAAAATAATGCCTGCCATCTCTGAACAATGATATGTAACTAGAAAAAAAAGGGTGAAAGTAGAATATTAAGGTTAATTTTGTTAGGATTCTATTTTAAAAAGATGGATGATTGACAATTTAGTAATTCAATAGCTATTGTATTCCAGTTTACCTGTGATAAGTTATGACTGATATTTTTAAGTGTATATATATATATATTTTTTTTTTTTTTTTTCCCCATTAAGAGGGTATTTTTAGAAAATGGAAATGTAATAGAGGGCAACAACAGCCAGAAAAATGTTAGCATGGTGCCAGGCTCTGCACAGCATGTGAGTTTGGTCTCAAACAGAGAAGCCAAGGGGCAAAAGGGGCCACTATCAACTCACAGGCTGCCTTTAAGTCCTGGACCAACCTCAGCGACAAGAACAAATTCTGAGACACCAAAGCAAATTCACTTCTGGCAAAGTTTCAGAGAACAGCCTCAGGGCACCAGCAATGATTCGCTCCTGCACCTGAACTGTAAATAAGACATAGGAAAGTTATTCAGGAGCAGCCAGGCAGTGTGTGCCAGCAGGGCACTGTCACCATGTCTTCACCATCAGGGCTGAGGCCAGGCTGACCAACTGTCCCTTCTCTGTTTTCCCCACAAAGCTCACTGAGCCCAAGCTGAAGCACATTCAGGGCTCCTGACCCTCTCAAGCACACACCCTTGCGCTGCAGTGGAGAGGGTTTGATCTGAAGGCCGTTACCATGGCAGGAGGCAGGTGGAGCTGGGCCCGCTGGCTCACTGGGCTTTGGGTCAGGAGCACCCAGCTCAGGAATGCGAGTGCTGGAACCCATCAGGCCTCTGGCAGCGAGAAATTATCACGTACCCATGGGCCATTAGTCTCATTAATCCAATTATCTTTAGCACAAACTGAAGAATTCTTCTGTTCTTAGACAGTAAGGTAGATTTTCTGCATGTGTATGAGGGAATTAGCAAGGCCTACCCCTTTAGGATTGTTAGTAAGATCTACCCAAAGTATTTTAAGTTTCCATATGGCTGCCTCTTCAAATCTATGTGGGAATTTTGCCATGAAAATAGTCTGCAACTGGAATCCAAACTGAAATCTGTTTGCTAATACTAGGCACCTTTTTCTGTTATTCTCCAGATGCTGGGTGCTTCATATCTTTCAGCCTAAATCCAGTTTAGATTATAATATGCATTTATTTATTTGTTTGTGAAAAGGTGGGTAAGGAATCTACTTCTGTGGGTTTTTTTGTGTGTTTGTGTTTGTGTGTGTGGGGGGGGTAGCAATCAAAATAGCGCAGAATAAAACTTTTCTTGTTCATTTTGCTCACTGAGTGTAAAAGATGATAGTTTACACCTTCTGTTGCTGTTCACCTGAGAATTATGTTACAGTATTACACAAATGTTTTCTTGTTCAGTGATTCCAAACAATTTCTTGTCAGCATCTATATTGAATCATATTCCATTTCATCAGTCTTTGACATGTCTTGTTCCCACTAGTTTTCATATTTTATTCTGTTGGCAACTCCTCAGTGCCACTTCTTAGTAGTGTGGACTTCAAAGGGATTATTTCAGTAGTAACCATTAAAAATAAATGTTACGTATTTGACCCAATATTAGATGGACCTTGCAACAGCAACATGCTGTGAATATTCTAAATGTTCGGAACTCTTTATTGTGGTTATTTATTTCATCTGGAGATACATTTTTTCAATTCAACACGTTGCCTAGTAAAAAAATATTTTTTATTAAATTTTCGCATTTAAAATAATTTTCGCATTTAAAATAGTTTTAGGTTATATTGGTAATGAAAGAGAATGGCAAAATAATTTCACTTACACACGTACCTAGAGTGTAGGACCAAGAAAGGATGTTTTCTACTTCATACTGCATTGAAACTTGAGAAAGAACTTGGACAAAAAACATTACAGTCGGTACAATGCAACCACAATGCAGTGTGTTAGAGCTTTCTGGTTTGGAAAACTTTACTCAAGAGTTTGGATATATAGAAGAACTATAGCTTTTAACAAGAATATATCTTAAAATACTTCACAATATGAAATTAATAAGTACAAGCTAATCTACTATGTTTAGTTTAGAAACACTGATGTTTGCAAAAGTCAAAATTATTGCAAAACAGGGCAGAATTCTCCTTCTCTTCTCCTTCTCCTTCTCCTTCTCCTCCTTCTCCTTCTCCTTCTCCTTCTCCTTTTTTTTTTTTTTTAATTTTTTTTGGGGGGTTGAATATTATATTGTTCCAGCAGCACTATTTTCCTTATTACTGCTGTGTGTTCTTAGTTTTGTATGGAAGATTTCGGATTACAACACTGTTAATACTGTTGAAAAAAGCCCAGTGAGCTGCAGATAATAGAAAGTGCTGCTCTGTTTACATGTACATTGAAATAAAGCATGGAGTTTCCTGCTTCAGATTACGTAAAATCCAGCCATTGTTAACCAAAGGAAACTTCTTTCCCTGGTATCTCAGATGAGATCTGATGAAAATGTTTCAGAGAGAGTCATTAAGATTGGACACACTTTTTGTGGCAGGCCTTTTTGGCAGAGTTCCTCAGGGCCTCCTGGGAATGTTCATTTCCAAGAAGGTGTGTCTGCAAAGGCTGCAGAGCTCAAGGCTGGCTGGGCACCTCCCCACAGCTTCCCTGCTTTGGGCAGCTTCCCTGAGCCCCCTCAGCTCACAGCTGGCATGGGTGGAGAGATAGGGGGCATCAAGTTACTTGCACCTCTCAGGCACTCTGTGCTGTGAAAGTTGTCAAGTACCCTGGCTACTCTTTAAAAATATATATAATTAAAAAAAAAAAAAAAAAAGTTACATTTATACTACTTTTTCTACAATATGCCATTTTGGTCATTTTTCTCCATATTTGTCTTGGCAATTAGTATCTTGCAACCCAGGATTAGGAAACTGCATGTGCTACTCTCACTGTTATACATGAATGTCACAGGAACAGTGAAACATTGCCGGAGAGGTCTGAATATAATCTACTGACTTTCCAGGAATTCTTCCACTTAACATAGATGAAAACACAGTTCTCAAAATTGTTTTTTTCCTTTCTGATTTAGTTACTACAATCAAAAGTTAAATTTGCTGCAGTGACAACTGAAAAAAATAAAATTAATCATATGGCAGTGGCTTTAAGTTGACACTGCATACTCTAGGGAATTACAGAATTTCTATGAATCTCAAATAAATATTAGATACAAACAGTACAATTTTTTGCATCCAATACTACTATCAAAGAAGAAATATTGAAATGTGAGGGTAATTCTAAGTTACATATTAAGAATTTTAACTGTTAAACTGTGGATGGTTTTGGCCAATGAGGTAGCTATTGGACAATTTAAATGAATACTCCGATCTCCAGATTTATTTTAAATTACTGCCAGAATTCGTTTCATATAGAACTCTGTTATAGATTTTCATTCAGCATTGCACTGTAATGGTAAAATATTTCTGGTCTTTGTTATGTATTTATTTGTCAATCTTGATTCCGTTTTATTCCTGAAAGATAACCAAGACCAGTCAGGCTTCTAAAAAGAATTTTGGTCCCTCTCTACATGGTACATTTTCAGAATGATATTATGAAAATGTCTTCCCAGTTTACAATATTAAATTGTTTTAAATCTCAGATAGCTGATGGAAAAAGCTTTTTTTTTTTTTTTTTGTGTTGCTGTTGTTTTTTTTTTCCCATAAGAAAGCATATCTAATGAGGAAAATGTTCAAGTCCATATTACAATCAAAATAAAAATCAATTTCCTGTAGATAAAATTGTAAATATTCAGATATATCTGTTTTCACTAGGGTGACAATTACTTTACTGTTTTCAGTACCTTCCTTGGTGTCACGCTATCGTAGTAAAATTAGTAGCTTCCAAAGGACAGGATCACAATCTGCTTTTCATAGGTCTGCCCATCTGAATGGTCTGCCTGTACCTTATTATCTTTAGATCTACAACTTGGAAATTAGAGGTTCTCTCTAAGATCTAACAGGCCTTGACTCTTATAGGTACTGACACATGTACTGATGAAATTGAAGGTAGCTGGGTATCTAAGCACCTAGTAGTTAGCCTGAGATTTAGAGCAGTATTTCAGGATCTAACTTCCATCAGTTTATGTCCCTAAATACCTTTCAGGATATTGTCCATAAACACCTGCAAGAAATTATCTTTCACTGCTGCCTTAAAACGTTCAGTTGCATTACTTTACTGTAAGCTGCAAAATTCCTGTGAGTTTCCTGTGCTCACAAGCAATAAATACCCTATATTTTTAATGGGCTTTACTTTATATAGTAATTTATTAGAAAATTTATATGGCATTATTTTCTGCCTTTTGAATTTTCTGGTATTAACTATACTCTTTCAGATCTCTGTACATGCCATGGCTGGGCCTGCTTGTTTTTTCTACAGAAGTGAATTTCAGAATGCTGCTTGGCATCCTTCAGTGCTATAGCAGTCCTCTATTAATGCTCATACCCAGCAGGCCAAAGGGAAGATGCCTCTTGAGTATCTGTGACAGATCACGCACTCTCTGCCTAATTGCACTGCAGTAAATGTCCTGCAAATTAAGATGACTAGCATGTGAGATAGACTCCTATATGTCTGCATGTGGTTTTGTGTCTTTGTTTTAAAATTACTGATATTTCCTCTGTGCTATGTTGTCAGAATACGATGTAATTAAGAATGTTCCACTAACAAGTGCCATCAAAATTAATTATTCATCTTTATTTGTTACATACCAAGGCTTTCCATAAAAGGTATCAGAAACATTTATGTTTCCCCTATATGCTGTAACGCACAAAAGGGCTGTATCAGTTTCTGTTATGAATCACTCAATCAGAAGGCAACATCAGTCCTGCAACAAAAAAGCATGAGAGGCAGGCCTACTGCTATGTAGGAAAAGGTAGATGCAGAAACCTGCCAATATGAGCAGATCCTGATGTCTGGGAAAAAGCTTCAGGGCAAAAGAATTGGGTGGAGAGAAGAGGGAGGAAACCACCTGAGGATCAACTTGCAGTAAACTGGCATGGCTCGAGGTTTTTGAACTATTCAATTTAAATCTAACACAGAAGCAAATAATAACTGTAAAATCATCCCAGAAAAAGTACTGTTGTCTCTACAGTGGTAGCACTGTTGGGAGCAATTTTCAAAGTGAGTACTTTTGAATTTCAGTAGGGCATTTCCACAGAAGAAAATCACAGCCCTGAACATTGAATAACTTTCGACTAGATGCCTTATGACAGGAGCTTGGTAAAATTCTGAATAGAACAAGAAAGTAACTATGAAAGTGCTGGCAATGAAAAACAGATCAGTCCTTTAAAGAGAAGGCCTGTGTAAAAGAGAAGAGTCCTTTAAAAAAGCAACAAGGAAATTTGTGTATCCTAAACAAAACAAAAAAAGTGAAAGCCTCAGAAATCAACCGGTCAGTTTATAGAAGTTAGGCGGTAATTCAATTTGTATCCTGATGTCTGAGAACCTGCAATGAGAAAATTAATTTGTAATTTGTCTTAAATAATTAGGTCAACTTAACCTGGAAATGATTTTATTTGCCAGAAAGAAGTCAAACAATATTTTACTGTGGAGAGTTCTGTAGGGGATTTGTGTTCTGATTAATGAGAAACTGGGATACTACAACAAGCAGCAAAGACTTTGAACCCTGTTCTGATATTAATTACACCAATATGAATAAAAATAACCAAACTAATGAGTTTTCCAGTGCAAAAGTCAGATCACAAACAAGACCTTTAAACTTCAAATTCTTCCTGGAAGAGGTTAGAAGTGAATGTTAAAAAAAAAGACTTACTTTTATAAACTATGATATTCAGAAGAGTCTCTATGGAATTTGGGATAAAAAATAAAAGCAGTTTATTATTCCCAAAGGGCATCAGAGAAACTAAATTTCCTAACATGAAAAAGTTGTTAGAGATTATTTTTCTTTTTTGTATGCCCACATAATTTATTTCTCACAATGATATTGACCATGGCATGTTAACTTACACACATCAAAAAGTGATAACTAAGGTAAAAGCAACAGAACCAAAATGAAGGGTTTTGTTTTGTTTTAACATTGAAAGTAACAAAACAGCCTAAAGGGATATGGCTCACAGGATGATTTTCTAGGTAAATGTGACTCAGACTCCATAGATAACATAGACAGAGATTTCGTCATTATGCTGAAAAGAGGGAAACTGTGGCTGTTATTGTCCATGTTTATGTCCCAAGTTACAGTTTGGGAAATTGGATGTGTACAGAAGGTTGTAGGACTTGAGTGGCTTCCAAGTGCAATCCTGAAAAGAAGATTCCATCTACATAATCCACAAGACCCACAAAAGGTTTTGCCTTTAGTTTTGTGAACTTTGAACAGCCTGTGTCATGATCTTACAATGTGTTGCCACTTTTTTTTTTTTTTTTTTCCCAATCTCATCAGTTATTGTCTTCACATTTGTTATTTCTGTGAGGTCTTGTATCCTGGTCATATTGCCAAAGGCTACTAGACTGTAACTTACCCTGTATGAGGATTTCAAAAGCATTGTACTCCATAGAAAAGCGTGAAAAAGTCCTTCATGGTCTTTCAAATAACAAATGGAAAAAAAAAAAAGGAAAAAAGAAAAAAGAAAAAAAAAAGGTCATGTTCCACTCCCTAATGCCCTAATGCTACTTTGGACATATACTTTAAATGCTTACAGGCTGAAATGCTGCTACCCAACACAGCCACAACAAAGAACATTGCTTTCTCAAATGCAGTGGAAAGTTATTTAGAGTGTAATATGCATAAAAAAACACTCTATCAATTTCTTCATTTTCCATGATATTGGAAGTCCCACATGTGATCACATTAGTCAGAGAAATTTCAAAGAGGAATTTCACAGATTTCTTTGTGCACATTCTTAAAATGGAAGTCTAAGTAGTAAATGCATATAGTATATTCATGTTCATTGCAGTAAGAGGTATATTCTCATTTGTAATTGCTGTCCAATCCACAAAAGCATTTTTAGCATGTGCTTGCTTGCTTACTGTATTACAAAGTTTTAACACTAATGGCTCCATTGGGACTTTTACCATTGACTTCAAAGGGAATCAGATTAGGATTTATAAAGATTTGGCTGGTACCACTGCTTATTATTAAAGACTTTCTTTTATGTTGCATAAAACTTTGCCAGACTTTAACTATTTAGGCTGGAATTCCATCTGCTTCTTAGTTGCCTCAGGCTGAACTCTTCTAGAAAACTCCAAACAAAACAATCCTGCTCTTTTCAAGAGCAAGGACTGACTAGGCAAGAAGACTAGGACAGGGAAACCAAGGAATGTGAGTGGAACTGGGAATGTCTGGAAGAGGAAACTTGGCCTGGCAGTGGCAGTAGTAATCTATGATGACAATAAAAACTTGAGAGAAAGAATCTAGAGACATATGTTACAAAAGGACAAACCTGAGAAGCTGAGAATACAATATTATGGACAGAACAGTAAGAGTGGGAAAAGAAACCATGAGTGGGAAAGACACAGAACTGGGAAATAGGCAATAGGGTAGAGAAGCTAACAGTAGAATGGGATATAATGCTGGAACAGCCTGTGCTATTGCAGCATCATCTTCTTTGGAGCTCAGAGCAGAGCCCTGAGCTCTGTAACCTCATTGTTCATTCCTCTTGTAGGCAAATAGCCATAAAAGCCACTAGCAAAACTGCTCATTTTCCTCTACTGCTTGTCCATGCAAAGAATAAAAGTTTGCTAATCCTTCCCTTGACTTCATTAGTTTACACAATCTTAAATCCTTTCTTTTATTCTATTGTCTTAAATGAGGGATATAAATATTCCAGCTTCAATGACCCAAAGAATTGTCAATATGAAACCACATCACAGAACTTCATTTTTCCCCATTTCTTCTTTCAAAAAAATTTTCATCTGACTTCTTGATTCAATGAGCATTAAATCACATGGGGAGTGTCAGATTTAGGGTCAGATTTAAGCAATTGTTTGTTTGTGACTACACATTTCCTGCTGCTAACTAAACATTTTTGAGAGAGAAATAGTAGTTATGTATTAGAGACGACTGCCACCACCATCACCACCATGATCAACAACTGTTTGCAAATCAAAGAGTAGAGAAGTACAGAAACCAAATTTGGAATTATAACCCAGCCTCTGCCTAGAAGTTCCTACATAACTATGAAAAGTGTGTGTCTGATTTATTTGCTTCCAGCTTGCATGCTATGTTCTCTCTCAAAGAGTGAGAGGGTCAGATCAATTCTTCTGAAAGACAGGAGATTTCTCCTCCTCTTGGGAAGGAGATCATGGACACAGAGAACGCTTTCTCAAAGACTGTAGAGAAAACCAGAAGAAAAAAGAAAGGGAATGACAGCAAGAAACAGGGAGCACGGATCACTATAAAGATCAAAGAAAGGACAGACATGCCTTTAAGACAACAGAAACAGAAAATCCCTAGGGACCACTATGGGCTATGTCATTTGTTGCATGACTGACTGGCAGAAGACTAGGATCTGCCTTCAGGGACATGGTAGACAAAGGAAATGAAGCCTTTTAATTTCTGTTCTATTTCTATTTTATTTGGTGGGATTACATTGAGGTTTTGCTTTGGCTGGATTTTTATTTTATTTTTATTTACTCAAAATAAGCAAAAGGTCTAGGTAGAGTTGACTGAACGATCAGCTAATCTGGGGTGTTGACGTGATGATGAAATGAACTTTTCAGGGGCAACTACTGATTTCAAATTCATTGCTTTCTAAACAGAAAGAGATTCTGTAGGAAGAAGATTGATAGTCTTAGTCTCTCCCTGGCAAACATTATCATCACACCTACTCCCTAGACCTTGTGTCTGCAGTAGTGTAGCTGCGTTGCTCTTAACCCACTGCAGCAGGACCTCTTCTTCCAATAAGAACTGGAGGTCTAATTTAGGGGCATCCTGAGAACTTAATGAAATGCAAATAAAATCTATGGAAGCCAGAATTTTGACCTTGTACTTGCCATTGATGACTATATGGTAATGCTATGAGTCACGTTCTAAGGAACTCTTGTTAAATATGTAATGTTAATGGATATGTTTGACCTTAAGATTTTTGTGCTTCAGCTTCTCTTCTCCAGTGTGATTTACAACAAGAAAAAAATTGTGAGTCTTTGTGAATCTGTTTGAATCATTGATTCCATGGATGCATCCCACAGTGAAATCCAGGAGGGAATTATTAAGTATTCTTAATGTCTGAATAGTGTGCAATGCATACAATAGAAGACCACAAAGGGAACAAGGAGAGAATAATACCTGAAAAAGTAGTCTATTATATGATAAGTACTTTTCCTGCACTGAACAAAGAGGGTCCTGCTGAAAAACAGCATATATTAATGATTGGTGCCTGCATATTATAACACCTAAAGTAAAAAAGTGAATTCATTTTGTGAAAGTAACCCTGACATTTGAATGCTTGATATTGAAGTTAAGTAATATATTTTTAAAGTAGTTTTCTTGGATAGTATTAAAAAAAAAAAAAAAAGCTGTTCTTCTGTAATCGCCATGCAGAAATGCCCTTTGTGTTAGAAGCACAAATATGAAAAATACAAAATGCTATTTAAATACCCCTAATGTTAATGACTGAAGAACTATTTTCATTATACAAGTAAAAATGTATCTTATAAAATCACATTTCCATATACTGTACCTGCACATGGACAGAGGCAAAAAGCAACTCTGTATTTATTATACTTTCCATTTAAATACTGTATATTATTATTTAACATTAGATTTCTGCTGA
>VXAV01004697.1:178765-193396 GCA_013399715.1 Alectura lathami
CGGGTGCCCGGCGGGTGCCCGGCGGGTGCCCGGCGGGTGCCCGGCGGGTGCCCGGCGGCTTTTGTGGTCCTGGGCTCCGGGTGCTGCCTCTTTGCTGGCTGATGATAGCAGACGTCTCACCAGCGTTGTAAAATTGAAGCAGAACAGCTGCACCTGAGGAGAAATGTCTTGTGGGAGCGCTTACTCTCCTTGAAACAATAGCAGTCGGCTTGCTCTTAGGAAGGGGTAGCAAGTCTTGCCCTGGCGGCGTTAGCATTTTTTTCCGCACGTATGAAAAAGCTTTAAGAAGCGACTTTCCCGTTATCTCTCGGACACAGACTTCATTTCTTTCCGCTACCCAATGTGTCCAGTTTCTCCCCGTGTCCCCCTCGCTGCAGGTAACCCGAGAAGAGACGACAAAACGCGTCCCGCGACGGCCGCACGAGGTGCCCGCGCTTGGGCGCAGCCCGTGACCCACCCCTCAGCAACTGCGGAAACTTTTGATTAATAATTATAATATACAGAGATGGGGGCTTTCCGAGCTCAGCGGACCGTTCGCTGCCGGGACAAGAGCGCTCGGGGCGCGCCCCGCGGCGCTGGGGGCGTGGGTGGATGTGGGGATGCTGCGCGCCCCGCGGCCCCCCGCGTGCGTCAGGCGGCCAGTAGCGTCAGCGCCGGCGGACGCGGAGCGGCGGCGACGGGGGCAGCTGGAGCGGGGGGGAAGGAGGAGGACGAGGGGGAGGAGGAGGAGGAGGACGAGGAGGAGGGAGGGCGCTTCATCAGGAGGCGATGGCGGCACCGCCGTGACATCACCCCGCGGCTTATATAGTTGAGGAAGGGTCCGTGTCCCCCGTCTGGTGCCTGCAGTCGCCTGCCAGCGCGTGTGCTGAGACGCGGAGCGGCAGGGCTCTCTCTGTGTGTCTGTCTGTCTGTCTCTCTCTCCGTCTCTCCCCAGGATTTATGGACTTTACTTTCTAGAGGGCGGCGCGGCAAGGATGAGAGCTCAGCTGGTGTGCGTGGTGCTGCTGGCCTTGGCCTCCTGCAGCCTCTGCTCAGGTAAGCCCCCCCGCGCCCTCCGCCCGGAGCCTCCAAGCCGCGGGCAGCAGCAGGCGTCCGGGCGCTCCCGCAGCCCCGAGCGGGACCAGAAGGAAAGGGCTGGGTTCACCTCGGGCTAACGCGGCTGTGCCTTGCGGGCGCCAAGGGCTGGCTCCGACAGCAGGCTCTGTCCAGCATCGTGTTTTCTGTCACTCTCATAACTTTCTGCCTTCCTGCAAACCTCAGGAAGGCTTCTCAGCATCACTACCATGATTGTCAGTGTAGGGTGGTCACTGAGAAACATGCATCGGTGTAGACTGTCCACTTAATTATGCTGCTTCATTTGTGATTTTTGAATACCAGGTACTTCCAAACTGTCATAGATACTATGTTTTCTTCAACTCATATCTGCCATAGTCCAAATCAGCATGACTATATATGCACTGCAGTCAGTTTTTAGTAGCTGAAGTACAATTTTAGGATTCTAGGAAAAAAGAAATTGCTAGTAACTGTACTGAAAAGAAGACAAAAAAATGCTGGTAATAAAGATGCTGATCACATAACAGGAAGTTAAATGTAAGTGCATTTTTTCTCCAAGATCAGTTGTTTTAGAAACCTAAAGAATAGGATCATATATGAAAATGCATGGCCCACTCATTTGGAAAGTAACACATCTAAGTGTGTATCGTTTAGGTCATCAGTTTATGACCAAAAAAAATCATGGTGGCAATTGAACAGGTGTATAGCTACATACATATAGCAGAACAGAATATTGGGCTTCAAAACCCAATCTCACTAAATTGCAAATTTCTGTAATTTGTAACTTGACAAAATTTAACATGTAAATTTACAAGTAGCATCATTTTTTTTTCAACTTAAGTATTCCAGAGGACTCGTTTTGGATGCAAGTTTCCAATTTGCTTTCCCCCATAGAAGAAAAATGTAACATGTAAAACCTGTATTTTGTCAGTTTAAGCAGATCATTTTGTGTGTTGTAGAGAGCTGGTGTTGTTAGTGACAGGGCTTAATATTGTTTGCATATATCTGAAGCTTTTTTAGCGAAGGCATGGCTAGTATTTTTAGTCAGGTAGTATCAAATTCATGAACCCACTAAAGCTGAAGATTTCAGTGGAAATCAAAGTAGAGTCATATAAAAAGAAATAAAATTGTACGTGTAACTGACATGGTTCTTTGCTTGAAAATTTGAAATTATACTTAAATGAGAAATGTCATAGAGAAATTTGTGTTGAAAGGGCAAATCAGTTTTTACTAATGTGGACAACTATGTCATAAAATAATTATTTTAATTTTCATTTGAAAATGTTTGCCCACAGGGTAAAGTGTGTTTTTATAGAAGGTAACTATCTAGATGATCTTAGAGGTCTCTACCAAAGTGAATGATTTTGTGATTCTAAGATTCTGTTTCTGTAGAATGTAAATATATGAATAGATGCTATATTTCCTATCAATAATAAGGTAAGCATCAAAAGGAAGGTGTGTGGATTTTCCTTCACACACACATGGAAACAGTAATGTGTAACCAGATTGTTCTTTGAGAGTCTGTTCTTTTTATGCTTTTACTCCTCATCTATCTCTTTTACTCATGAATTTTCTGGATGTGCTCCCTCCTCCGAGCTTTGCTTCATTCTTCATTCTAGGAACAGTCTCATAAATAATGTCTTCCAGACTTCTTTTCTCAATCAGAATGCTTCTTAATACCCATCTATTCAGCACAGCCTTCCACTTCTACCTCTGTCTTCCACCCCTGATCTTGTGGAAGCTATCTTTCATTCTATTGAGCATTTACAGTGTCCTAACCAGATGCAAGTCATTTCATTGCCCCCAGCTGATAGAACCCAGAACACAAAAAATCACAATGCTGTCACACGTACTATTCACCCATTTGCAGGAGCTGTGGCTATCGTTAGTTGAAATTCAGCTAAGGTGATCTTGTGCTGCCAGCAGAAAGAACTTCATCTACTGGTGAAGCTGTTGAGAGATTAGGTATTGATGAAAACAAGTAGTGCTGAACGGGCTGGAGGGCATTAGACTAGAGAGAAATTGCGAGTGACTTGCTGCGTTACTACAGTCCAGTCTCACTCAATATTCTCAACAACAACTTTGATGCAAAAAGAAGGAATAAATGTACTGTGCTAGTAACACCGAGCTGAACATCAGCATCACTACAAAGGAAGACTGACATAATGCCAGAGATGTTTTTATTTCTTGAATGATAAAAAACAGGGAAGCAGTACAACTGTGCAAAATACGATTGCATAGGAAATAGTTACAGTTTCTATTAAAAACTCCTTTTAACATAAGCACAATTGGTAGAAATGTCTGAGGATGCACAGGACCTAGTCATACTATCTGACCTCACATTTATTAGGAGATACTAAGGTTTTTCAGGAGTGAAAGACGAAATCTGAAAATGTGTCAGAAAGCTACTTCCTTAGCAAGTGGTAAGCATTAAGGCGGTTAAGTACTGAGACTTCTGATCTTGTCTTTGCTGTGCTGTGTCGAGATCACATCAGGCACAGAGGAGGATCACTCTGATGACTTGGAGGAATAGATGGCTATGATATGAGAGCTGGCTAGATCAGAGACAGTCTAATAGTTCTGGGCATGGTCCTTCAGTAAATAAATGTCTATGGGGTTTCCAGAGGAGTGGCTTATATCCAGTGAGCTGAAGTAGAGACGCAGTGACCTTGCATTAGTTTCTGGGTCACCATATAAAAACATCTTGAAGATCCAAGTTGTGAGAGGTTGTGATTGCTCTCAGAGAACATGAGTTAAATCAACGTTAGCTAGCAGAGGTAGCAAACAGTGGTTATGAAAATTGGACTTTTTTAGAATGAAGAATATTGCAGCAGGTTTTTTTTTTTNCTTTTCTTTTTTCTTTTTTTTTTTTTCTGAAATGGCTGCAGATTAGTGGACCTGTCTACCTGTGAACTGAGATTCATGAATCTTTTCATTCATGTCAATAAGCTTGGTCATACTTCAAAACTTAGTGAGTATCCATTTCAAACTAATGTTGCTATTATCCAAAGGCTGCTCATAGTCCCTGCACTTTGTTGTACTTTTATTACAGTTTTTTTTTTTTTCTCCAAAATCCCTCATTGATATGTCTAAATTTTGTTTGCTGAATTCAAATGTCCATGATTTACGATGAAATAACAAACATATGTTATTGGTTTATTCACAGATTCAGAAGAGGAAATGAAAGCATTAGAAGCAGATTTATTGACCAATATGTACACATCAAAGGTAATTATTTTTCCTCTTTTAGCTGATGGGTAGGCAGCAAATGAATTCTCATTACAACCCTAGAAGTCTTTACTCAAGGTAATAACCTATGGTCCAGACCTAAAAGTTCAGTGCTAAAACATCACTTTGGTGCAGGATTTTCTCAGATCAAAGGAAATTTTAAGGTGTTGATGTGATATAAAAAAAAAGTGTTCCTCACATGTAACATTGGTACTTTCATTAAGCTGTCAAAAGTGTGTTATATGTAGAGATATAAATTTATAAAAGGAAATGTGTTTCCAATAAGATTATGCCTGCTGAAAGCAAAATTAACCTTTAGTCAAATCCCTGAGATTTTTATGTGGAACTTATTTTCTATGTGCATATAAAATTACAACAGCCATAAAGCAAAAGCTGCTAATGCATATGCTGATTTTTGTTTAGGAATTTCATCATAATGTTAGTACAGGAACATGGGGACATGACTATGAAACTATTAATCTGGTAAATGACATTTCCTTGACAAGTGGCCAGACTGTGAATGATGTACATGTTATTTAATGCAAATAGACAAAAGTTCTGTTCCAAGCTCATACTGACGTAGGTGAAGCAGCAAGTGTTGCACATATGTATTGAACAGGCTGACAGACAAACACTTTCTCAACACTGCTATTTTTCACAAATGATCTAAGAAATATATATATCTAGCATTTCTTCAGCAACATTTAGAAGAACGAACTCTGAAACAAGTTTCATAGGCTTAAAGTTGAATGATTTAAATATTATTTCTTATAAAGTTCAAGTGTGGCTTGATTTCAGTGGAAAATAAAAAGAGATTTTCATGAAAATTCTCAAAAAAATAATAATTCATAAGCCAACAACTAGCTGAAGTTTAAGGACCCAGCCTTCCTACAAGACTAATGTATATACTGTATCTGCTTGTATGTGAGCTTTTTCACAGTATCATTTGAATAAAACAGGATAAGAAATGAGACCGGGAAATACATTTTTCTGATCTAGTCTGGCAGTTCTTAGGTTCCCACATTATTTACTAGCATAGTAGATCCCAAACAAACCTGTTTGCCACTGGCTTCTCTAAGGTAAAGAAAGATTTAATAGAGATTATTTTCCAGAGACAAATTTAAATGTAGGAGGCTGACAAAAATAGTTCTTTCTCTGCCTGCCAAACCATAATATGCCCTGGGAGAAAACCCTGCAGCTATTGGTATTTCTGCAACTGACCTTAGTGGAACTGTGACCCTAACTTCTACTTCCGTCTTTTCTTCTCTCTCAGCATAGAGTACAAACTCAGTTAGCTAAAAACGCTCAAATATTGTGCACCAGTTGATAATACAAAGATACTTGTCATATACTATTACATGTTATTTTATGTCATGTAGCTTACTCTTTGATCTCCTTATAGCATATATACTGTAAGTCATGTGACACCTGAAGTAGACAGAAACAGTATGTGCATGGTGGAGATCTTTTTAATTCTAGAAGACAGAATTTTAAATCACCATTTAAAATTAATTAGTATAATATGTATTGTCTATTGACAATAAAAAGCATGGTGGAACCACTAAAAAAAGTGTATAAAACTCCTTCTACAAGAGATAGACCACTATTCCATTCATTAATGAAATAACAGTATTATTATTATTATTTTCTGTTGGCCTCTGCTAGTTTTTAATCTTCATTAGAACAAAAATGTGATTCTGATTTGAAAGACAAATTTTAAGGTGGTATGTACGATAACTGACTTGTTTTAAGGCTGAGATCAGATTCCAGTTGAGGGAATTGAACAACTGGATTGTATTAATCATCTTTAACACTGACTTGGTAATCAACAGCAAGGGAAATCCAGCCAATTTAAATAGACTTGATGGTTCTTGGCAATAAAATGGAAGGAAAAAATAAAAAAAAAATGTGTTTCTGAAAACCCAGATCTAAAAATGCAATAAAAGTGTTAAAGCTTATGGTTCTAGGATTTCACAGAAAAATTCTTCCAAAGTAGATACTTGTGAAGTGTGGTATCAAGTCTATCCAATATTACGGAACTGGGCTTTTTACCATATGCTTTTGACTGTACAGACTGTTGTCCAGGGTCTGCTGGCCTTTTTCAAACTACTCTTTAAAGTCATCCATGTGCTGAATACCTCTCCGTATTTAAAAAAGCACATCCATGCTTTTATGAACTGTCTTCAACATTTAATACAGCTTATCACCTTCCCCTGCTATTGTGCCTCAAAGAAGATACAAGGATCAAGCAAGACCCTGAAAAGCTTTATGAATCTTTCTTCTAAGATAAAGTCCAAAGAGCCTTTTGGAAGATTTAGTAAAACTAAATCTGTCCTGAACTCAAACATGACTGAGATTATATTAGCTCAAGGAGAAAAAAAAATGAAAGAAAAAAAAAGTGTTTATCTGAAGAAATTATCATCACTAGAATATACATTTGAGATCCCTACTTACATTAATTTTCTGAAAGCTTGGACAATCTTATTCTGAGCTTCTTATTGTCCTCAGTTGCCTATTCCTGACTGTATGTGCCCAGAAAGTTTAGCCTTATCATCAGAGGCAGATAAAGCTACAGCTGTGTAGGAGTTCCTGACTTACTGACTCAGTTATTGTGTACAAGTTGTTACATTTACAGACATTAGAATATATCACAGAAGAACTTATGCTGCAACAGAACTCAGTAATTTATTCACTCAGAGAATACTTTCATTATTATTTCTACTGTTATATTCTGAACAAAATTCAACTACTATTGTGAAGAGGAACCATTGAAGCCACCTATGTAGAGACAGTGCAGACCTGCTGACCTGATGTAGTTTGTACTCCTGATACTTTCACATATCCCTCAGTGTACTACTGAAGTTATCCGGACACCCTTTGTGTCAGTAACATTGCTGAAAAACAGGTGGACTCCCTGTCTTGTTCTGTGTAGAGGAATTCATGAAACAAAACTAAGGACAATGAAATACATCAGGAAAGGCTCCATAAAAAGTCTTCAGTTCTCTGCCTTGTATCTCAGGAATTCTGTTATCTAAGTCAGAGTGTTTTACCTATTTGTTTAGTACCTTAGGTTTTGCTTGGCCATTAATCTTTTCTACCTGTCTTCACGAGCTGAAGGTAAGAATATAAGCAGAGAATTGAACTTTTTTTTTCTTTTCATTAGCACTTTGGGAGGTAACCATTACAAAACTACAACAACAAAGATTATATTACACAAAAATCAGGGCATCATTCAATCAGATACTGAAAAAAAAAAAAAGTATCATACATATTATAACTTAAAATACTCTGTAGTTTTTCATAGGAAAAGCCTACTGTGAAAGAAGGAATATTCTCAAACTCATTTCAGTTTCTTAGACAATTTTAAGTTCTTTCAAGGTGTAAAGAGGTGTGGGAAACCATATATCTGAGTCATATTTCAGAAGCACGTTCAACAACGGAAATGCATGTCGCATATTCATTTCATGAATTCTTTAGCATTAATAAGTTTTAATTCTGATTCATACAGCAGTCTCTTTTGTTCCATCACGTCCCTCCCAGATTTTTTCAAGTTAATCCTCCAAAAAAATTTGTTCCTTCTTGGCAGATATAATTTCTTTGATCTTTCATGTAGTTGTTCTTCCAAAACATACTTTGTGAGCAACTGTAGTTGGTATTGCTTAGATCTATGTGGAAAATATATCATGCATTGGAAGAGTATCTGAATATTTTTGTTACAGTCATCTAAAACTGTGGTTTTTTTTTTGTTTGTTTGTTTGTTTTTTTTTAGAATACCCCACCTCAGAGATTTTCCATAACATATAAAACAAAGCTATGTGATTGTAATGCTTGCCATGATAGTGAAGGAAATCATAAAAGTAACACACTTGCTCTGCTCAGAGACACACGTGATCTAGAGAGCTCCATGCTCAGTTAAAAAATTATTTCACTATTGACTGCAGCTCTTAACGCTTTATAGTCATATTCTGGGAGTTAGCAGCAGTATACGTCAGAAGCATGCGTACTCAAGTAAAAATACTTTGAAGTGATGTATGTATGTTATTAATGGGAATTAGACTCCCTTGGCTAAAAATGTATGCTTGACAGCACTGTAAGATTTTTTTCCCCTAAACCCATAAGTAACAGCTAAGACCAATTACATGTAATGGAGACTGCAATTTAAATATTTTACTAATAGAGAGAGAAAGTTCCTTTTACGTAAAGAAATGCATCAAGGTAACACAACATTATAACCTCAGATCAAAAAGCTTCTAAAAGTTATGCAGGAAGGCAAAACAATTTTCTCTAGTTATTTTCTCTTCCAGTCTCATCCATCAGAATAGTCTTGTTTTCAACAAACTTCTCACTTGCTCACATAGCACTACCCCTGTATTTTATTCTTTACTGCAATTTAGGTAGAGAAGTTCTAACTCATTTATTTCATGCACCGAGGAAAAAAAATTGTATGGGAAAATGCTCAAAGCAAAAAAATGTAGATTTGTTTTCTTCTCAGACTCAAAATACTGTTTATCATCTGAGCTCTAATAGAAATCTAAGAACATAGCAGTTTTATTAAAGAGGCTAAATTTTTCTCACTTTGAAATGCATGTGTTTATCAGATGTATACTGAAGTAATGATTATGGCCAAAAGGGAATTTCTTATAAGTAATGTTATTAGTGATGACAGGTTTTCTTCACTCATCTTCATTTTCTTTCTTTTAGCGCAAAAAATAGTTGCAAATATGCATAAATCTTGTATGCAATAACTCTTTGTTAGGGAAGTGCCTTAAAGAAACAACAGGTTGTGAGATTCTCTAATGTTCAGCTAGATAAGAACTGCATACATACTCTTAGTTAATGCTGTTGGTGAGTAAAAGGTAGTGTTTGTATTAATGTAATACTAGTATTTAACTAAGTAGATGCAGGAAAAAGAAACAACATTTCAGTTCATAGGTAGAGTGGAATTCTAGTTCATCAAGGAAACCTTTGTCGGTAATAAACTGGGATTTGCTATTTGGCTTTTGATTGGAGATGGCTGTCACCAGTTCTAGCTGAAGGAAAGTAATCTCTATATATCCAGCACTAAGAGGAATACAATTTGCAAGAAGTAATAGTGTAATAAATGAAAACGGTGAATGAGGTAAGAGGTTGTTTTACTTCATTTTTTTTCTATCGATAATCAAAGTTAAAGAAAACTACTGCCATTACTGCTTAAAAAAAAAATACCAGTAAAAAGTAAAAACTATTTTTCTCATCAAAGTTAAATAGCTCCTAAATAATGTAAGGTATTGAATCAAGTAAAATTTGAGATAAACCATGGTGAAATTTCTCTGTTTATTTCTGTCTTTGTGTAACATCTCTGAATTGATCCATTATGGGCCACCCAAAGGCAGTTGATCTCAGTTTTTCGATCTAGCCACCAAATACATTGTTTGCACAACTCTGTTTCATCTTTGCTCTGTCTTCATCCAAGCCCCTAGACCTATTCACATCTCAGACACTCATGACTTTCCAGTATCCAGAAATCCTGGGGCTTACAGATTCCATAACATTGATTTAAACCTCATCAGACAGCTTGCCCTGAAGCAGGGACTCTGTTCCATTTCTTGGGGAATTTTGAAATGACTGGTATTTGTTCTGAACTAGGGAGGAGTGTCTAGTTAACCACAGGCATCTCGCTTGGAATCTGGCACTGGGAATTTATCCAGTGGGCCTGACTCACTGTCCTGATTTACACCTATGAATTTATATTATATTAATTTCCATTTGTGTTTTTGTTTGCACCTGTGCAGAGTGACTATGAAATGCTACCATTCTGGTTTGGTAGCAGTTTACTTTTTCATCGTGTATATCTACCTGGGGGCTTAGGCAGTGGGGAAACAGTCTTGGTGTTTTAATAAAGGAGTTGTCCTAATTTCTATACTCTCTAATTATTGTCTTAAAGTTGGACAGATGAAAAGGACTT
This sequence comes from Alectura lathami, assembly GCA_013399715.1. Classification (NCBI taxonomy): domain Eukaryota; kingdom Metazoa; phylum Chordata; class Aves; order Galliformes; family Megapodiidae; genus Alectura; species Alectura lathami. The sequence goes on from VXAV01004697.1 coordinate 188,991, forward strand.
CAAAGAAACTTGTTCCTTCCAAAACGTTCAAATGTCACACATTATTGTTCAAAACAAAAGTTACAATATCTTAAGTAGTGGACATTTATATTTTCAGATGAACAGAGCAAAACTTTCTTACTGGAAGATGACGCTGCTAAATGTGTGCAATCTTATGAACAACATGAACAACCAAGCGGGGGAGACAGTAGAGGTAGATGAAGAGGATCTTGTTTCTGGAAGACAGTTCCCTGCTGCTCTGGATGGCTTCAGCTTGGAAGCAATGCTGACAGTATATCAACTCCAAAAAGTTTGCCACAGCAGAGCCTTTCAGCACTGGGAGGTAAAGTGTCACGAATGCATGTTTCAGTGACTATTATGCTCTTAGGCTCTGTTTGTCTTAACGGGATCTTTTAAAATCCATACCCTAAGCATTCCTTCAGACCTTGGGTGTTCTTGGCTTAAATAACCTTGTCACATTGTCTGAACTTTCCTTACCTTCTTCCTATTTTCTAATACTTACTACCTCTAATACGCTTCTTGAGAAAGAGCTGTGACTTAATGTCGTTTCTGAAGAGCTGAATATCTGTTTTGAATAAAGACGCATGAACAAATATGAAATATTCTTAACTACATAATTTCTCCACTCTTTGTAGCTATTCCAAGGAATGAAACAAAAACATGAAAATGAGCCAGAGCACAAAATTAGTATCTGCTTAACAGACATGAAGTTCCTGCAGCTTTATTAAGGCATAACTAAATGTATGCAGAGTTTCTGAAAGCCCTTTTAAGGCTCTAAGACCAACTGGATTCAAAATACATAGACACATGTCCATGTATACCCATAATTTTACCAGGTACTCTGGACCTTTTGTCATTGCTAGGAACCTTGTGGCAAGGGAACATCTGCTTTTCTGTTCCCCCACACCTGAAGATTGCTACTCCTAGATAGTAACTGTTTTGTAGTCCACCTGTGATATGTACCTCAGTGCAACAATCACAGAAAGCAGGCTGGACATAATCCACTTGCACTGTAAAAAACAACAACAACAACAACAAAAACCTAAGTATCACTACCCACCTTCCAGGCAACCCAGTTTCTTCAGCTATCACAGGTTCATGGGCAGTCTGGCTGAGTCCTGATCCCGTTTTGCTTGCTGAATCACAGCTCTGTATTTGCTTATTCTCAGTCCTTTGTGCCAGCTGGGATGACCCATGAAAAAAGACTGCAGCAACTTTGAGAACAACAGTTTTCTGAGGACTACTCATTGGTACATTTACTGTTGAAAAGGAGCTACCATAGAATTAACCATGTGCCATTGCCTGTGACTTAATCACAGCTCCTTATTTTATAGTTGCCTCACCTTTTGTGCTGGTTGGGAAGCACCAGTCCTAACAGTGCTGCATGTGAAATTTAAAAATTATGTTTCTGTCTCAGCTTAGGAACATGGTTATGCAGTGCAAAAATTCTAAGGCACAATAGAAGGAGCAGGAATAGAGCTGGAGGGAGAAGGATTGAAGAAGGTTTGATATAAACAGTTTATGTAATGAAACAAATTGTTGTGATCTTACTCATGCAGGATTGATTTCAAACTCTGTTGAAATCATGAGAAATTTTCCATTTATATCAACAGAATTTAGACCAGTACTCATTTATTAAGCAATTAAGTGAGTAACAGAGTTTAGGGAAATACTGAGGTGAGTTTAAAAATCTTTCTAGTTTAATGCCTTTCAGCCAGACAATAGGACTCTACTTGGTCATGGAAAAACATGATGAGGGAATGGATGAAATTTTAACAGAAAAAGCAAAAATGAATCTGGAGAAAATGTTTTAAAACTCCAAGTAAAACTCAGACACAGTTACATAACATATTTTGAGTGACAAAAGTTTGGCTTTCTTGTACTTTATTTCCTTTCTTACTTATTACACATTTTGATTTTTAGCTGTAGGAACTTGGTGATAAAAATATTCCTCACAAGCTGAAACTAACAAGGAGTGGGTGTTTTAGGAGGTTTTTAGGTTAAATTAACCATTATGGAGTGACAATCATTAGGAAGCGTTAAGTCAAATTTAGTTCCAGAAAGATATACCAGCTTTTCACTAGTCAAAACCAATGATCTCATAAGTTTCAGTGGAATTTAAACATCACTTCCATAGGATTCCGTTTATCTGTAGCCTTGTCTTGGGTCAGTGTCTGAGTCTGGGGCTAATTAAACTCCTTAGGAATGATAATTGTGGGTTTGCAGCCCAGAAGGCCAACCGCATCTTGGGCTGCATCACAAGAAGTGTGACCAGAAGGGCGAGGGAGGTGATCCTGCCCCTCTGCTCTGCTCTCATGAGACCCCACCTCGAGTACTGCATCCAGTTCTGGGGCCCCCAACATAAGAAGGACAATGAGCTGTTGGTGGGGGTCCAGAGGAGGGTCACAAAGATGACCGGAGTGCTGGAGCACCTCCCCTACAAAGGCAGGCTGTGAGAGTTGGGGTTGTTCAGCCTGGAAAAGAGAAGGCTCCAGGGATAATGGTCTTCCAGTACCTGAAGGGGGCCTACAGGAGAGCTGGGGATGGACTCCTTAGAAGGGCATGGAACAAAAGGACAAGGGGTAATGGCTATAAACTGGAAGAGAGGAGATTTAGGCTAGATGTTAGGAAGAAATTCTTTCCTCTGAGGGTGGTGAGACACAGGTTGCCCAGAGAGGTTGTGGCTGCCCCCTCCCTGGCAGTGTTCAAGGCCAGGCTGGATGGGGCTCTGAGCAACTTGGTCTAGTGGGAGGTGTCCCTGCCCATGGCAGGGCGGTTGGAACTAGATGATCTTTAAGGTCCCTTCCACCCTAACCATTCTAGATTCTATGATTCTACATTAATTTTCATTACCAAAAAGCCCTGATACTATTCTGTCTATTCTTACATCCTACAGTTACTTCAGCAAGATGCTTTTGATCTAGAGAACTCAAGCCAAGAAAAGGAAATAATGAAAAGAAAAAATCCCTATATTCTGAAGCGGCAGCTACATGTGAACAAAGCTAGAAGACCATACATACTCAAGAGGAGTTCATATTACTGATGCAGCAGAGGAAAACAATGTGTATTTAGTTTATAGGTAACTGTGCATTATAGTTATCTTATTTAAATCTAAAATCATACCTGTGTGAAAATATACTATGGGAAATCATCAAGATGATGACATAACTCTGTCTTTTTTGCAACTGCTGTTTCTTGTTTGTGATTTTTTCCTACTTGAGATTAATTGGACCAATATATTTGCAAATAAATCTAGTTTCTAAGCATGATGTATTGTACACAACTGAGATTTCAACATGTTTCCAACAATATAGTATTCTTCTGTTTTAGAAAACACAGTCATACACTGAGGAAATTATTACTGTCCATAAACCTCACTGAGATTCTTAACAATTTCTTACTAGAACACCTCAAACATATATAGGCTTGCAAGTTTCTGCACAACACAGGAGTCAGAACTGCTACAATATTTTATATAATGGCCAGTTTAAATTATTAGGGATCAGGTCTAAGTAAGGGAGGAAATATGGTCAACTATGAAATGGTAATTTCAAAATTCATACTTAAAATGGCCTGCTCGTCAGTGAATTTAAGTTCTTCATTCCTAACTTGTCTCTGAGGAGCCACAATTTAAAAAAAATTTAAAAAATACATTAATAAGACTTTATCAAAGTATGCTGTTGTAAACAAAGTCAGATACACTTCAGAATCTTCTGTATCACTGACTAAATAAGGGAAAGAGTTTATTAAATCAGTAATTTATGGTGTTTACCTAATTTGTGAATGCTCAGGAAAAAAAAAATAAAGAAAAAAAATAAAACATGATTCATGCTCCTGTGGTGTTACTGGAAAAGTTACTATACTAATCCAGTTATATGAGAAATCTGTGAAAATTGTTTAAAAGAGGACTTAAAATTAAGAACATCTGAAATCGACTCTCTCTGTAAATTTGTAATAACACCAGGTAGTTTCTGGAGTTAAAGATAGTCTTGGAAGTCCATAAACAGGGAACTTCACAGCATGAAAAGAAGTATTTTCAAGCTGTAAGCACTCAAGAACCACCTAGAACCTACACACTATCCAGCTCTATGTGTCTGATCTCTGTATCAGACTTGGGATGTCACTGCACCTGGCTTCCAGTCTAGAAGAAAACAGTATGAAAGAACTGCGGGTAACAGCAACAGTTAAAATAGAGGGATAGTTCATGACCCATGAAGCCTCAGTGCTCAGACTAGGAGGCAAAAAATGGGAATTGACATTGGTGTTGAAGTCTAACTGTTTTCTGTTTGAGATATTTCCTCAGAATGTTCCAACAAATGTCCAAAAGGATACACCCAAAGGATTGTCAAATCCTCTCATAGTCAGATTTTTCTGAGAATTACCAAACATACAGAGGGACACACATA
>VXAV01004697.1:200360-211164 GCA_013399715.1 Alectura lathami
AAAAAAAAAAAAAAAAAAAGATACTTCACATCTGAACTCCATTTTCTCAGGTTATCTGGGGCAAAATAATATCTGTGAGAAACATATATTTCTATGAACACTCTCCTTCGCTGTCAGAGCAAGGAGTGCCATTGGGAACTGTATATTGGGATCTTCTATAAAATAGGCTTCAGTGATAAAAGTATAGATTAAAAGTCCAGAAATTTAGGTTCTCTTAAAAAAAGGTCATCTGGAAATGGTCTTTGAAGAAAGTAGATCTTCAACTATCTAGCACAATCATGGCAAATCAGATAGCCTACTTCAATGCATGGTTCTGTGACCTGTTCCCCAAATCCATGGTTCTCTGACCTGAATGATACAGATTATAAACATTCAACAAGGCAGAAGGCAAAAGAAGATACACTTTGCTAAAACATTTTTGATGACTTATTAGCAACTTTTAGTAGTTTGTGAAGAAACATAATGTACTATTTGTACCACTTCCCAAGGCATGTCTTAATGTGAAAGGAGCTGACATTTACTGTGAAAAGTAGTCTTTATTTAGACAGAGTAAGTGTTAAAATCTCTGAAGCATGGTGCTTGTAAACCTGATTTCTCTTCACTTAAGCACTTCAGTGCTTTTCTGCTAGAAATGCTTGTGGCCCTTTGAAGATAAAGAAAGGCTCTCTGACTCTAAACTTTTCACAAGAAAATGTGGTTGGCAACAGGTGTGAATGGGAACTGATAGCTCAAATTTACCATTATAGATGTTCACTGAGATTTATAATATAGAAAGCTAAAGGTTACTGAAACAGTTTTATACAACCATCTGAAAGGGTTTGTGGAAACAGGGAAAGGTCGAATGAATGGATAATTATTTTGCTAACATGTAAGCACACTCTTTTATATGCAGACATTGTACATAACATTCTCTGCTACATCTCTGTTAAGATGTGTCTTATCACAAGAAGATTTTTGTAGGGATGTCCCTTGATTTTTCTGGGGAAAAAAAAAAATGAATGTCTATCCCTGTTTCATACATTAAAAAAAAAAAAAAAAAGATAATAGTTTCATAATTGCTTTGTGTTAGCAGAGCTGACTGAAATAATGGTCCAAAGCTGGTTGTATTACTGGTGTGAGCTACACTATTGATGCGTCATGGTCATCCTCCAGCACTCCAGCATTCACGGAATTAGTTCTATGTCCTGTACAGTCACACCTGGACCTGAAATGAGCACAAAATTTGGAGGAAAAGATGACTTTTTTTTTTTTTTTTTTTTTTTTTAATCCTACTTGACAGATAAGCTTTGCTCTTGTAAGACAGGAGTAGATAACATTAAAAAAGACAGATATTGCAAATGGTGATAGAACAGTCTTCTGGAAGCTGAAAATGATGAATAGATAAAATAGTATAGCTGACCCAACAAAAAAAATGGAGTAAATTGTTACTATTAAAGCTAGACAATGGAGAAAAAAGAGATTTACTATGGTGTCCCCTACATAACATCAGATCAATATAATGTAAGCTTATTTAAAAATACATTGCCATCCTAAAAGGTGCTTCTTTTCTCACACCAAGTACAATGAGCTTATGTCTGTCCTCTCCCAAGAACAAGAAACAGCAGGTTCTTACCTGTCCTAACTGCCCTCCTGGGATGGCAGAAATCAGACAGTTGAGAGACAGTATTTCATTTTTCTGTTGAGTTAGCACCTAGTCACCAGCAGAAAATAGAAGTGCACAAGTTAGAATCTAATTTTGCTTTTTAAGAAGAGTAACCTGATACATGGATATCCTAATGCATTTTTCTTTCTTCAACTGGGCTCTAGTGTCTTGGGCCAATGTAAATTATGTCAGATGAGGACTACTCAGCAGAAGACAGTTCCCCACTTAATGTTCATAGTTAATGTTAATGTAGTTAATTCCCATGTTAAGTGGAGTTATTACAGAGTTGAAAGGACATAAAATTCGATATGAAGTAACACAAAAGACAAGAGGAGTAGAAGTTACTATCAAGGTAACGCAGTTCAGTCGTTCACAATTTTAGATGGGCAAGTATTATAGACTTTTTGCATGGAATATATCTCACCTGGCTGCCATCTGAAAGTCAGTGTCTAAGTCTAAACTAGTAGTGTAGACTTCCTCCATGGCTAACAATGAGGCAAGCACTTCAGGGGACAAATCCTGCATCAAGAATTACCTGTCTATAACCAAACAGTGTAGTTTGGGCTAGTCACTGGCTTTGAGAGTTACAGAAGTGACAGAAGACTCTTGGTTTGAGCCTGAACTAATATATAGAAGTTTATCAACACATAGTAGTTATCACCAGGTGAAGAATATGACCCAGCAAAAGAACTAGTTTCCTGAAGCAAAGGTGAAAATGAATAAAGCAAATTTGAAGTAATAATCACCTTATTGGTCCTGGTATCCAGTATCACAGATACAGCATCATATAGGGTACTAGTTGAATAAATCTTTGAGAGAACTATCAGTTACTTAGGCAGCATACCTTGAAATTGAAAGGGAAGAGAAATAACATTTCAGATGAAGTGGGCATAAGGTAAAATGAGAGAGAGCAGCAGTCAACTTGGCAGAAAATAGCTTGGCAGAGTATGGATGACAGAGCTGCGAGCCTGGGCTGCTTCATGTTTGGGACCAAAGGGTAGAATATCTGCTTTAATTATGTTTAACTTCAGAGACTTGACTTTCACATGAGCACAGGATAATTAGAAAACAGCCCTGCTCCAGGCTCGAAGCCTACTTTTCACATCTACACAGCTTAGGGTGGTATGTCAGGGCTTGCGTTGAGCGTCATATTCCCAAAGGCCCCAAGCTCAGCCTGTGTAACTTGCGGATTACCAAGATGGACCCTTTCATTTGTAACTGCATATCAAGGCATTGCCAGAGACATGGTGAAATAAAGCATAGACAACAGCATTATTCCACCTTTTTAGTTTTTCCTTTGTTAAAAACAGTAATAAACAGCTTTCATTCTGTTTGGATGATGAAATGACTGCTTCCCAATAGAAAATAATCACTAGTTTCACAGATGAGAATATAAAGTTTGTAAGTGGGAGCTGTTCATCCTTTATTTTTGCTCGTTTTGGCAAGCACTGAAATGACTGCACATGTAAATTCTAATTCAATAGCACAATACTTGAAGATGACCATTAAGAGTATTAACTAGCTAGAATACAGCTCAAAACAGCATGTCACATAACCCTCTGCTGCCAATACCCATGGTTCTTGCAAGAAAAGCCCATACCCTCTATGAGCTTAGCTTCAAAATTTGCTCCTTCTGCTAAGTTCCTTAGATCTAGAAGGTGCTGGGGATGTGGTGCACACAATCTTAACTTTTAGTCAAGGTATTTCTATTAGTATTAGAAGGAATTTTCTAGTGTAAAAGCCATGGCCCTTATTTAAGCCAAAGTTAAATCTTGGGCTGATTTTGAAGCAATTGTAACATACATGAGTTGTATCATGATGTCTAAATATGTTTTAAATACTTGCTTAGGAGTGCCTAGGACTTTACACTTTATCCATCAGAAATGTACACCAGTGTTACAAGTGAGACAGAGCAAAATGAAAGTAGTAGACTCCACTAAGAAAAAAACAGGTGAAAACTGTGTAGTTGAGAGTCACTGCTGAAATGGGATAGAAATATATTGAAATATTGATTTTTTAACATCTCTCCTATTCAATACGTTGAAAATAAAGCTATCTGACAACTGAAACTATAAAGAACAGACATAAAGGGCAGCAATTTTATTTCTCTTGCTTTTGGAGAAGGGAGTGGAAAGGCCTTGTTGGTATGATTTTTTGCAATATACCACCATCTGGTGGAAGGAAACAAGAAGACAAAGCTTATGTGTCTCAATTGGGAAGGCTTACAATTAAAAATTACCTAGTGCTAATTGACTTGAGTAGGTCCTTAAGGCTTTCATGTGCCAAATCATATAAAACATGAACTGTCTGTGCTGTTATTACAGCAACCTTACTCAGCTTATTTACTTCAAACAGTTATTTAATACTAAGAGGTTAAATTTTAAGGGGATTACGGATGCACTTAGAGCTAAACATGAATTTCAATATTAAGAATAGCTGGTCTGTAAGACAAGACAGAGTGATGATGTATTTCAAGATATTTTTTGTAATAAGTCATAGAATCATAGAATCATAGTTCCTATGTGCTGGAAGGGACCTTAAAGATCACCGAGTTCCAACCCCCCTGCCATGGGCAGGGACACCTCCCACTAGACCAGGTTGCTCAGAGCCCCATCCAGCCTGGCCTTGAACACTGCCAGGGAGGGGGCAGCCACAGCCTCTCTGGGCAACCTGTGCCAGTGTCTCACTACCCTCAGAGGAAAGAATTTCTTCCTAATATCTAGCCTAAATCTCCTCTCTTCCAGTTTATAGCCATTACCCCTTGTCCTCTCTCTCCATGCCCTTCCAAAGAGTCCCTCCCCAGCTCTCCTGTAGGCCCCCTTCAGGTACTGGGAGGCTGCTATCTCGTCTCCCTGGAGCCTTTGCTTCTCCAGGCTGAACAACCCCAACTCTCTCAGTCTGCCTTCATAGGGGAGGTGCTCCAGCCCTCTGATCATCTTCGTGGCCCTCCTCTGGACTCCCTCCAACAGCTCATTCTTGTGTTGGGGGCCCCAGAACTAGACGCAGCACTCCCGGTGGGCTCTCACGAGAGCAGAGTAGAGGGGCAGAATCCCCTCCCTCGCCCTGCTGCTCACGCTTCTCTTGATGCAGCCCAAGATGTGGTTGGCCTTCTGGGCTGCAAGTGCACATTGTCATCTCATGTTGCGTTTTTCATCACCGACACCCCCAAATCCTTCTCTTCAGAGCTGCTCTCCAGCCATTCTCCGCCCAACCTCTATTTGTGATTGGGATTGCCCTGACCCAGGTGCAGGACCTTATACTTGGCCTTGTTGAACTATTACTATGTATTCTTCATATTGGTGGAATTTGATTTCTTTTTCAAAAACTCAGGATCAAGATCACCTTGTTTTTTGCTGTTAGTCTTCGTCCCTCATATTTTGGTAAAAACAATTGAGAGAAAAATCTGGTCATACTGCCCATGCACTTTAGAAGCTCCACTTCCTTCTACATTGTACTGAAAATGCATATTTTATTACAGTTCATGATATACACTGTGCTCTCTCTTTTGGTTGACATGTACCTTCTGTATCATCAGTAAAGTTAGATATTATGAGTAAAACAATATTATAAAGAAAATACATACCAATTTTAATACATCTTATTGGAAAAATGTAGTAAAAATGTCAAATAGTTATGGAGGGTTTTTTTCTTCTTATTATAGACCTAAATACTCAGCTCTGGTACTGTTCTGCAGAATACTCAGTGTCTTCACTACTTTTTTTTTTTTTTTTTAAGCTAGTTGCTAGCCTCACATGCTAAATGCCTTGGCAACCCACATGTCCACTAACTACCTTTATTGGGAATTGAGGTCTGATACCAAAAGACCTTGGAGAACTGGCTGATGAGTGATATAAGCAGGTTCATAGCCAAGTAACTAAATCTTGAACACAAGCAACCCAGCAAAAGCTTTCAAGGGTAATTAGGTCTCCTGCTGATCTAGGTCACAACCGAATGGTCAGTCAATTTCTGCTGAAGCTTTGGCAAGATCAGCCAGCTTGCAGGAGTGTGCCAAGGCCAGACGATCATCATTTTTTTGATGGGAAAATGTTTTCTTACATTATTTTAACCACACCTGATACTATGTTGTGGATAAAACTGTGTCATTGGCTTTATGAATATCACCACTCTGTATGTCTCAATAAAATATCTCTAGAAAGCTGGAAAGGAACTCTGGCGGCATGAGAGGACCTTTGATGGGGATGTGCTGTTCCCCTACCACTGTGCGAAGGAGAAAGAGACCTTAACAATGAGGTAAGGAAAATGCTGTGCATGTCATCTTTTCATGATGGCTGCCTCACATAAGCAGTGGGATGGGATCCTTTTCTTTTGTTTGATATTTTAAGTGAGTCTGTGTTCAGGATGACACAACTCATAACTCATAGCTATACCCAGCACACGTGCACACCTGCTTCCACACCTGGGTTCTGCCCAGTACAAGATTCAGCCCATTATAATACTTCCAAGAACAGGGGTTAGCTGTTAATTTTTTTTCAAATTCCAGACTCAGATTTTTGTCCCTCTTCCTACCCACCAAAATCTGAAAAAGCTCAAACCTATTTTTTAAATAATTAGTCCTATGCTTCTGTAAAATCATTAGAAGTATTTTTTTATTATTATTTAAATTCTATTCAGATATAAAGCAAAGGCCTAGAATAATTTAATTTTATTAAATAAAGCAGTGTCATTTTCATAGTGTACCTAAGCATGTGGGACAGGGCTTCCAGTTCTACTGGGAATAGAAGGTTGGGTTTAAGCTATATGGCTGAAGATAAAATGGGAAATTTACGTCAAGTACTGCATTAAGTGCAGCTAAAATAACTCAGAAGATTGCACCATTTTAATTGCACAGATATTTATGAAAGCAAAGATTCCATCTATCATAATCATATTGAAAAGCTTTGTTATACCAGATATTGGCAGTTTGTTATGTTGCTCATTCCATTTCAATTGCATGGCAATGTGTTTCGCAAGTTAATCATATCATATTAATAGGCTGCTTTATGGTCAGTCTGTTTCCTTTTTAAAACTAATGTGGAAAGGCTGCATTACCTAAAGTTTTGTTGCACTGCTGGGCAGCCAATTATTTGTTGAAGAACTTGCTTTCTTCCAAAAAGAGATTCTTGTGTGGCTCACAGTACTTTTAAAATTACTGTATGTTTTTTTTTCAGTTCTCTCCGTGTTACTATTGGATAGCTCTCAAAAGTGTCTGAACTACATATAGCACTGAAAAGAGTTTCATACACAGCCTTCAATATAGTAAGAAGTTCTTCCAGACAAAATATGAAAACTCCCACTTTATTCTTTGCCTAAAGGAAGTCCTGGATTCCCTTCTCACCTCAGAGAAGGTGATTTTATCTGTCCTATTTTCTGCCAGTGTTTCAGTTTTCCCATTCTTAAGGTGATAAAATTAGTAAGCATGCCTTATCAGTCTATCCTTTTTATTGAAAAAAGCCTACAAAAGCCTCTAATTCTGAACTTTCTGGATGGTTGTATGACTTGATTACAAGATTACAAAATTTTGTTTTACTAGGTAATGTCACATCTTTTAATTATTTTCTGCCTAGTTGGAATAGCCAGTCTTTCTTATCTTCTGAATCAAATACTTTTTTTGTCTTACATGTCTGCAAGTGTGATAGCCTGGATTAAACCCCATGTTCAGAAAAACAGGTCCTACATTAAATATTTTAGTCATATTCCACAAGTGCTGATGCTATTTACCTGACTACATTCTTTGTATAATTAATAAGTGAAGAATGAAAGACTGGATCATGGAGTCTGCCTTCTATAAGGGAGACGAGAATTTAATCATGGCTAAAGCTAATTTTCCAGTTAACATCTGAAGACTTCAAAAGACAAATAATGCACTCCCACCTTTGATCATCTTTTCCAAAGACTAATCATACTAACCACTGAAAATTAGAAATAAACAGTGCAAGTTAGAATTTGTCAAATGTTAATTTGTTGCTATTTGTTATGATGTTCTCTGCTATATTAAATATCACCATTCATATTGGGTAATGTTTCTCTATAAAATATGTTGCAAATGGCATTTAAAATGTCTCTTGATTATCCTTCTGTTCAATTAAATTCTTTCCTTATTCACTGTATGAAGTGTTTCAATCTCAAATAAGCGTCATTTCCAGATTTTCTGCACAGGCAATCTCGCTGTCTGTGAGACAATCAGCATGGCTTCACCAAGGCCAAGTCCTGCCTGACCAACCTAGTTGCCTTCCATGACAGCGCAGCTGCATCGGTGGACAAGGGAAGAGCCACTGATGTCATCTATCTGGACCTCGGTAAGGCCTTTGACAGAGTCCCCCATCACATCCTTCTCTCTAAACTGGAAAGATATGGATTTGATGGGTGCACTCTTCAATGGATGAGGAACTGGTTGCTAGATCACATCCACAGACTGGTGGTCAGTGGCTCAATGTCCGGATGGTGATCAGTGACAAGTGGTGTCCCTCAGGGGTCTGTACTGGGACTGGTACTCTTCAGTATCTTCATCAGTGACATCAACAGTGGGATCGAGTGCACCCTCAGCAAGTTTGCCAATGACACCAAGCTGTGTGGTGTGGTCAACACACCTGAGGGAAGGGATGCCATCCAGAGAGACCTAGACAGGCTGGAGCAGTGGGCCCAGGCTAACCTCATGAGTTTCAACAAAGTGAAATTCAAGGTCTTGCACCTGGGTCGTGGCAACCCCTGCTATCAATAAAAGCTGAGGGATGAAAGGATTGAGCAGAGTTGGTTTAAAACTGATAAAATGAAGGTTTAGACTGGATATAAGGAAAAGGTTTTTTACGATAAGGGTGATGAAACAATGGAACTGGTTGCCCAGAGAGGTGGTAGATGCCCCATCCCTGGAGACCTTCAAGGTCAGTCTGGACAGGGCTCTGGGCAACCTGATTGGGTTGGACTAGATGGCCTTTACAGGTCCCTTCGAACTCAAACTATTCTATGATTCTATGGCAGTTAGTTAGTGAGATCTGGGGGGAATGGAAAGCATGAGACAGGAAGAATCAGCTGTGGTAACAAGGTTGGGATATGTTCAGGAGAATGGTGTTAGCAGGCAAGGAAAGGAGGCTGGTCATTTGGGTATGATGGCTGTGGCTGTTTATGGAGCTTGTTTTTACTAGGTGATCAGGACTAAAGCAGGTAAATGAGAACTTGCAGAAATTTGGCCTTAGAAGTAAGGCTACAAAGGATTAGTAGCATTTCACATAGCTGATAGTTCAGGGGTTAGTGGTGCTGAGCATGCTGGGTGAGGTATGAGGAGAAAGACTGCTGATGTTCTCCCAACCCAACCTAGATTACTCCACCCCTAGCACTTCCAGAACTTCTTTTGCAGATCCCCAGTACCACTAAAAGAAACTCTGCCTCTTCATCTCCTCTTCTGGTGGAGCAAATGGAGGCTAAATAGGAAGAGTTTGGGCATTCCCTGCAGCTGCTACAAGAGGCAGAAAATGTGCAGGATGGAGTTAGATACCTGAGATGATAGTCATGAGATTTTGTTGTTCCTTATTTATGTCCTCATAGGAGGGGGAGGTAAGAGAACTCTTCCACATTTCTTTGTGGGAAAGCACACTGTTCTGGAGACCATTCCTGTCTAATACATGAGAAATCAAGCTGCCTACTCATATCTGAATGTACATCTACATCACTGAAACTCTGCTAAACTAAAAGAAGTTGGCCTTCTGCATAATGTTTTTCTCAATCCTGCACCCCTTAGCAATAAATGCATTTTCAATAAAAAGGACATTGTTCAAATCTGCATGCCTGGAATGGTATGAAATGATGGGAAAGGTATGAAATTAGGTTATTTTAAGTAGGAATGACTGGAAGTAAAAACTTATGGCCAGTAGGTGGTGCCCTCATGCCAAATTAAAAAGGGGAGTCTTAAGCTGGAAAACAGCATTGGATGAAAACCTGAAAACTGTCCCTCCCTGTTAGCCACTGCACTTTGAAAGAGCTCTGGACAAGGCTAATGAGGGCTTGGAGACAGCAGTTGTACGTGAACTGTGAAATGGCAAAGGGTCAAATTCAGTTGTTGACAAGCCTTTATATTGCTGGAATTAGACACTACAGTTTTCAGTGATTTTAGAATCAAGCTTTTATCCATTCAGCAACTTCGTATTCACACTAAATATGCACACCTCTGACTCACAGATCATACTACTGATGAGTATGATTAACTTAATAAAGCTAAAAGATGTTTAAGAGCTTCAGAATTTGTGAGAACAAAACAAATACATTTAAAATGAGACGATTTTCTTTACTATTTTAGACAATTATAAGAACACAGAAGGAGATTATGAAGAAAAGTGAGTTTAATAACGTAGAACATTATTAGTCAAAGTACTGTACTTGCAGATAAACACATAGAAATTATTGCAGCAAAATGTCAGTGTCTGTGAAACAAAAGCCACACCCAAGATGTTACAGTCCGGTGGGGAGCCCCTCAGACTGATCCTCAAGTTTTTATGTAATGAATTAGGACTAGCAAAACAATAAACTGTGGCAGTAAGTATTGCTTTCATTTTTGAAGAAGTATAGAGGCAAGCATCTTCAGTTTACAACATCAGGCTGAGTACTCCTTGAGGGAGGGGAACTGAACTAAGAGGCAAAACAGTTGGACACTGGAAGTCTTATCTAATCTAAGCTTCATTTTAGCCCCTTACAAGAGAAATATCCCCAGAGGCTGCCATCTCTTTTCACTTTTTTAGTGAAACCAAGCATGCAATGAATAGTGCTCTGGAGAACCGTTCTCTCTCTACTGATTGTAGGTGGTCTTACACTGTCTGTTGTAAATCAGATGCCTCAGTTTTAGTTTGCTTTAATATTGGAGTTTATTGCTGTATTTTATCCTGATAAATAACAATAGTACTTGGCCTCCAGCTGAGATTTCTCATGGCTGTTTATTTCCCATAGATCTAATATCTATCAATCAATCTCAAATCGTATATGATACCCAATAATATCTAAAATGGCACTGAATATCAGTACAAATGAAACTGAATCCTGTCCAAAAACAGTTACTAACTTCCCCATTTATTGACCCCAAGCAAATGCAATGCATTTGAAAATGCTGAGAACTTAGATTTTTTATTTTATTTTATTTTTTCACTTTCTTCTTTTTTGATTTTCTTTGCTTTTATTAAA
>VXAV01004697.1:251926-262148 GCA_013399715.1 Alectura lathami
TAATGTCTAATCTGAAACTCCCAGACTGTGATGTCTGACAATGGGAAAGAGGTAAAATCACGATTGTCTTAGCCATCTAGCTTTAAATATGGAAATTGAAGGGAGGAGAATAAAACCACTTACAACAGTCAATTTGTGTCAACAGATGCAAGAACTGAAAACTTTAGTGCAAAGTCATCTCACAACAACTCATAAGCAAGACATGAAGACTCTCCTACCAGAATGTCTTACCACTTCAAGGTCTCAGCCAGAAACTGAAAGACAACAGATGAAAATACCAATTCCAAATCTCATCAACTTTATTAGGAATGACTGTGGTAATTACTAACAGTTTAGTACAATGAGGAAGATACTCCATTATCTGTAAGCTAAATTAAATGAAAATAATGTTCAATCACCTATATTTTAAAATCTAATAATTCTCAATGCTACCACTATTCACATAAAACCACATGCTTATATCAAGTCCAGAGAAGTATTTCGAATGTCACATCTGGAACAAATAAGAGGTGGGACAGCAAAGCTGGAAGGAAAATGGATTATTATCTGAATTGCACTATTTCTTTCTAATAACTAGAATGAAGTCTAAGGAAAAGCAAGCATCTAAATTTGATGCCTCATTGAAGTGCATAAAGCCAGCAGAAAATTGGACTGTGAACCTCCAAGTCAGTTTTCATCAAAAATAAGTCTGATGATCCTAATTCTGAACATGTTATTAAACAACCATATACAGGGAAAAGTGCTACAGTACTTAGCGCATTATGAATATGACATATTTCTGATTGTCATAGAAGCTGTTCTTCCCATTGTGGAAAATGTTTTTATAAGGAGAAGATGTACAAGTTGGAGAGTAATTCTGAGGGGAAGGGAAAGAAGCAGAAAAAGATTTTGGGATTTGGTTCAGCAGCCAAGAGGTCTTGCTGCAGCGGTGGAAATGTTCCAGTGTCTTTAGCAACCTGTTTAACTGTTAATTTGGGAAAATTTTACTAGTTATAATTTCTTATTCACTGATACCCTTATAATTATGCTGGTAAAATGAAATAATAAATTGCTCTAATGTTGAAATGAGAAATTATAAACTCATTTAAAGCTATAGAGCTATAACTTTTCTTTTTTGGCATGGACTCAGTAAAAGGATGCAGTGAGAACAGAAATGAGTCATCTTGTTTTTTGCTATAAAGCCCTTAGTGAGTTTACCTGTTAAATACAAAATGTGAGTAGACAGACAGATTGATTCTGTGATTCAGCCACATACTAAAGTATCCTTTGGTCTTCAGAATAAAATGAAGCCTTAGTAGACAGGATAAAAAACCTTGCAAATAGGAAAGACAGTTACTGAATAGTTAAATTATTTTGTTATTGTAGACATAATATATGGTCATAGCATATTTATTTGCTTACACCATAGGGATATTAACATGGCAATAAAAAGAGTGCAGATAAATTATAGATTATGATGATAATAGCAATAATAAGACAAAGGAGAGCATGTGAAACTGCCAGCAGACAAAAACGAAAACAAACCAAAGCATAATTTGAAAATACACAACCCTTTTCTGAGCTAGGTACAACCTCAGGCTTTTGGCAATGAAAGCTGAGAATCATCTCAAAGTTATCCTTTTGGGGAGGTAAAGATTCTTACAGTGCCATTTAATAATAGCCTCATCCCAAGCAGTTTATCACGTGGCTACGCATGTGCCATAGTAGAAATAAGAAGAACAACAAGAAGAAAAACCTGCAACAGTCTATCTCTAGTAACTATAGAACAATAATGATGTGTAACCCAACCATAAAGTCTAAAACTTATATATTGCAGTGACAACAGGACAATAATAACCACCTAACATGACAACACTCTTAACTGCTGGCACATGTTTCAGAATTAAGTGATTTGTTAATGAGAAATTTCTGCTTGTGACAGGGGAAAAGATTAACATAAGTCAAGCTGACCAAAGACAGAATTGCATAAAATTATCTTCTATCACCTTATTTTGGGGAACAAAGAAAGCTGAGAGAAAGATCCCCACTTTGTGCAAACTGCCAGTGGTCTACTGAAATCACCCTTTTTTTGCCACCTCAGGAACAGTTTTAAAGTTTTAAGATTTTTTTTTTTCCACATAGCATTTTTTTAAATATATGTAAACTCACAAAGAAAAAAAAAAAAAAAGTAATCGCTGTTGTTTCTTGATTGTCATTAGTTATTATTTACAAAAAATATATTTTCAAATATATTAATACATTATCAAATATTATCAAATACATTATCGAAAGTAGTTACTGATTTTTTCTTTGCTGTGTATCAGCTACTGAAAAAAATCCAACTCTTAGAATCATACCTGCATAATATTCTTAAATTAATATCCATGAAATATAACTATCCATAAAAAAAAAGTATATAATCTCCAGATTTCTTTGTACTAAGCGCAGTATTTTCTAATGAACAGATCCTAGTGTTCTTGTGGATAGTAATGGAAGGGCCTTCACATCAATGTTCTTGACAATCTTTTTTCCATCAAGGAGATTTTTCTTTTTCTAGTAGCCATCTTGAACATTTTTTTCCTGTGCCACATTCTTCCAATATTTATCCACTAATATCTTGACACCTTGAAAGTGCCTTTCACATGGCTCACGACTCTTTTAGTTGTCTGCCAGAAATGAATTCTGGCAGCTGTTCTAAAGCCCATTCACTGACTCCCATTTCTAGAGCAAAGCTCTGCTAGATGCAAGGGGCACTGTGCCAAGTCAGCCTATTTTTATGTTACCCTGTCACTGCTTTTATTGAACAGTAAGAACCTCCAGGGTTTCTCAGGATTTACAGAGGGAATATAAAGGAAAGGGTATTCACACAAAGACTCATATCTTTCAACAAAAAGAGTTTAAAAGCCATAAATAGAAGAACACTCTGCAGGGAGAACCTGTATAGAATCTTATAAACACATTCTTAAAGGTGTTAACTTTAATTTGTCTAATGAAATCTATGAATATAGCTACAGCAACTCATAAAAATATGATTTATATATATAAAATCATAGAATCATAGAAACATAAATGTTGGAAAAGACCTCTAAGATCATCTAGTCCAACTGTCAACCCAACACCACTATGTCCACTAAACCACGTCCCTAAGTGCCACATCCACATGTTTCTTGAATGCCTCCAGGGAAGGAGACTCCACCACCTCCTTGGGCAGCATGTTCCAATGCCTGACCACTCTCTCAGAGAAGAAATTTTTCCTAACATCCAACCTGAACATCCCCTGGCACAGCTTCAGGCCATTACCTCTCATCCTATCACTGTTACCTGGGAGAAGAGGCCAACCCCCACCTCACTACAGCCTCCTTTCAGGTGGCTGTGGAGAGCACTAAGGTCTCCCCTGAGCCTCCTCTTCTCCAGACTGAACAGCCCCAGTTTCCTCAGCCGCTCCCCATAAGCCTTGTGCTCCAGGCCCTTCTCCAACTTTGTTGCCCTTCTTTGGACATGCTCCAGGGCCTCGATGTCCTTCTTGTAGTGAGGGGCCCAAAACTGAGCACAGCACTCGAGGTGTGGCCTCATCCGTGCCGAGTGCAGGGGGACGATCACCTCCCGCGTCCGGCTGTCCACACTATTCCTAATGCAAGCCAGGATGCCATTGGCTTTCTTGGCCTCCTAGGCACACTGCTGGCTCATATTCACTCAGTTGTCAGCTAACACCCCCAGGCCCTTTTCCTCTGCACAGCTTTCCAGCCACTGCACCCCAAGCCTGTAGTGTTGCATGGGGTTATTGTGACTGAATTGCAGGACCCAGCACTTGGTCTTGTTGAGCCTCACGCAGTTAGCCTCAGCCCATCTACCCAGCCTATCCAGATCCCTCTGTAGAGCCTTCCTTCCCCCAGGCAGATCAACACGTCCTCCCATCTTGGTGTTGCCTGCAAATTTACTGAGGGTGCACTCAATACCTTCATCCAGATCGTCAATAAAGATATTAAAGAGGACCTGCCCCAGTAATGACCCTTGGGGAACACTGCTCAATAACAGATCACCAGTTGGATTCAACTCCATTCACCACCACACTCTGGGCCCGACCATCCAGCCAGTTTTTTACCCATTGAAGAGTATATCTGTAAAAGCCACAGGCTGCCAGCTTCTCCAGGAGAATTCTGTGGGAGACAGTGTCAAAGTCTTTACTGAAGTCTAGGTAGACTACATCCACAGCCTTTCCCTCACCCACAGGCAGGTCACCTGGTCATAGAAGGAGATGAGGTTGGTCAAGCAGGAACCGCCTTAAAAATGCTTTTTAGAAAGAGTTTTTTTCTTTTCCTTATCCTTCTCAAGAACGTATACTTCCAACACCTACCCCAAAAAAATTTGAATCAAATTGTATCAAGTAGAAACGTACATGTACTTGTGATCCGGGAAAAAAAAAATCAGCAAAAGTAATGACAGGCTACACATATCCATCAGATTAATATGACTTGAAAAAAAAATTTCGTCTCCAAAATTCAGTTCTCAAATAAAAGAAATTTTTAAAACATCTCAGTGAGAAACTAGCAACAAGTCATAAGAACCTTACATTCATCTGTAAGAACTGTAGTTAATGTATTGAGTAATGTTCTAAATATTCTGATTTATAAAAACAATAAAGATCATAGAACCATTGAACATCTGAGTTGGAAGGGACCTTTGAAGGCCATCTAGTCCAACTCCCCTGCAGTGAACAGGGACACACCTACAGCTGGATCACGTTGCTCAGAGCCCTGTCCAGCCTGACCTTGAAGGTCTCCAGGGACAGGGCAACCGCCGCCTCTCTGGGCAACCTGTTCCAGTACTTCACCACCCTTATCATAAAAACCTTTTTCCTTATATCCAGTCTAAATCTCCCCTCTCTACATTTGAAACCATTTCCCCTAGTCCTATCATAACAGACCCTGCTAAAGAGTCTGTCCCTTTCTTTCTTGTAGCCCCCCTTTAGATACTGAAGGGCTGCTATCAGGTCTCCCCAGAGCCTTCTCTTCTCCAGACTGAACAGCCCCAACTCTCTCAGCCTGTCCTCACAGGGGAGGTGTTCCATCCCTTGGATCACTTTCGTGGCCCTCCTCTGGATGCGCTCCAACAGGTCCATGTCCCTCCTGTACTGAGCACTCCCCATCTTGACGCAGCACTCCAGGTGGGGTCTCACCAGCGCAGAGCAGGGGGGCAGGATCACCTCCCTTGCCCTGCTGGCCACACTTCTTTAGTTGCAACCCAGGATACGGTTGGCTTTCTGGGCTGCGAGGGCACATGGCTGGCTCATGTCCAGCTTGTCATCCACCAGTACCCCCAAGTCCCTTTCGGCAGGGCTCTGCTCAATCCTCGCATCCTCCAGCTTGCACTGACAGTGGGGGTTGCCGCGACCCAGGCGCAAGACCTTGCATTTCGCTTTGTGGAAACTCATGAGGTTCTTCTGGGCCCACTGCTTCAGCCTGTCTAGGTCTCTCTGGATGGCATCCCGTCCCTCAGGCGTGTTGACCACACCACACAGCTTGGTGTCCATCTGCAAATTTGCTGAGGGTGCAATGTCTCATAAAAACATTTACTGTATATTATATTGTAAGAATAGAAAACAAAATTCCCATAAAATATCCACAAGACTTATGCTGTAATCCACTTGCTTGTGCTGATGTGGTTTTCTTGGGCTATTCTAGCTGGCCTGCCAATTCAAGGCATAGAATTACAAACAAAATCTTCTCCTCATGAAAGATTATTTCTTTCTACCTATGGGTACCACATTTTTCGTAACTCTTGCCTATACACAGGTTGTACTGCTTAGCTAATTTCTACACGAGAGAGGCAGTTTCGATGTTACGTATTGATCCAGGCTTTATTGATGAAACTGTCCTTATTCCCTTCATCCCCACAGCTAAAGTCTGATAACGTCTCACCTGCACGCTGTGCAAAGTTGTTTTGAAAGGAAGAAAACTAAAATGTTTTTCTCTCTGTCAACAGCATATAGTTTGGGAGGAATTCAGCTCCATGGGATTCTGTTTGGGCATAAGGGGATGTTTCCACCTCTTTTTGACACAGAGACCCTGCATCAGCAAGCATTTCTTCTCAGTGGACCTGAAATGTTCCTCTGTGGTCTGCCAAGACTCCACTTTCACATGGGATCTTTCAGTGATTATGGCAGGGAGTCTTGAAGGTGTATGCATAAGAAAGAGGAAAAGATTATTTTTAATGTTATAGAACTCTGCTGAATCTGAATGGAGTATCACTGGAGAAAATGAAGGCACAGTATCATGAAAATTGAAAAATTTGAAAAATCAAATAATATTTTGGCAAATGCATAAAGAAAGTTATGTGAGAATCAACTGTAGTAGGAAGCATTGGGCATATGAAATACCAATTTTTTTTTCCACTTCATGACAGTACAGTCATGAAGACAAGCTTTAGCTAGCACTGAATCAGAATGTGAATATTTTAAGTTCAGTAGTGGGGCATAAATGTATGTATGTGCATACATAGCTATACTACTTTTAGAAAATTATGACAGTTCTTACTACATATACCTATATTGAAATATGTATAGTGTAGTATTTAGTTTCCCTTTTTTCAAGTTGCTTTGGTTCAGTATTATTCATTTTGAATAGCAGTAGCTGTAAAAAATATGAGGAAATTTAGTCCAAGCAAGCAAACTGTAATGCCATAAAAAGATTTCACTAAAACACTTGGTGAAAATTAAAAGAAAACTTGAAGTAAGAATTAGAATATAACCTTGAATGCACCATAATTCTATAATGATCAATGACTTCAGATCAACTTTCAGTATGTGGAGAATGAAATGAAAGACGCTACATAATAATGATCTACCCTTGGATCTAAAAGACCTGTAGTGGGCATGTGATGATAAAGAAAATATGGTTCTTAAATTTTGAGCAAACAGAACTCAGATGCCACAAGCAAAGTAAAGAACATTGAAGAGAATGAATGACAAAACTATAAAGGAAATGTGTGCTACAACATAGCACTTGAGATAAAATGAAGAAAAACAAATGAAAGCAGTTCTCCTGCTTTGATTAGATTCTCTGCTTCTAAAAGACAGATAATAGACATACAGACAAGTAAAGTAACCCAATTTCTTACTATTACACACACAATTACATTAAAAGATCAGTAGTAGTGTTGAAAGGCAAGCAGCCAAAAATTAGGAAATACCTCAACTGTCTCTGCCTGCTCACTCAGCCTTGCCCTTGGGATATAGTTAGTATAATAGTAATACAGTCACAAGTTATTTTGTCTCAGTTTATCCTAAGGGAACACTGAACTACTCTTTAATTCTGTGATTGGTGAACAAGAAGCCAACATGTTCTGCTGCAGATACAAAAGTTGTGATTCCCATGAGGAAAAACAAGCATGTTTTTCTGAAGTGTAATGCACATTTGTTTCAGTCATGAAACAGGAGCAAACCATAAGGTTAGTAAAATAGTATGGTTACTCCATCTGCTCAGTCCTTGCAGTTTTGATGGTGTCAATTTATTAAGAGAGTTACTGATTAGTGATGATGTTTAGCCATGTAGCTTGAATTAGAACTAGTAACAAAAAGTTAAAAGGTTCGGCAGAACATTAGCCCAGATCATGGAGTTCCTGAAACATTAAGCATAATACATTTAAAACTCAGTACACTCATTCAAAATTAAATGTATGAAGACAGCAAATAGCCTTCATTTAACTTCTTGATACTGAGCACATACAAGTGTAAACAAAGTTAACATGCTATGCAAATGATCAGAATGTCTTAATATCTTGACCTTAGTTTTCATACATCTTTATATTAAATTAACACAATTAAAAATATATATTTAAGAGATTTTCAAGAACTGCAGTATGTGATTTAGAAAAATCTTGGTTTAGAAAATTACATTAAACTTATTTTTAGCATTCCAAAGATACATGGAACTTGTTATAAGTTCAACTGAAGTAACTACAGTTTTCATTCTTAGAGACTCGTGTAATGAACTACTGAAGTCCAATCATATTTGAGGAAATGGGAAGTGTCACATTACCTGGAGTAAGGAAATAAAAATGTTTGGTTTTGCACCTGTTACACCATAAAAAGGGTAATGATAGCCTACCAAATATAAGACTTTGCATGAGGGCACAATAATAGTAAAATATGGTTTTGCCCCCAGATTTTACACATTTATTTATACTTCCATAATCGAAACAATTGCAGAGAGTTTAGAGCAGGGATCCTTTGATTTTACATTTTATAGATGAAAGATCTACAGCAGTGGCAGAAAAGGTTAGTTATGAACATAGTAAAATATTTTAAAACATCCCTCCTGAAAGGCTGAGATTTCATTTACAAAACCAGTTTCATTAGATGCTGATAAAATCACACCTCGGCATCTAGGAATCCAGCAGTGCTGGCATTAGTGGTTTTAGCTGGTATTAATGTCATATAAGAAATAATGAAACAAACACTATAGTTGTTCCTGGAAGCAAGACAGAGAATGCATTCATTACCAATGTGTTGCTTAGTATCAAACTACTTGCTTTGCTCAAATGCTAGCAAATACTGCAAATGTTCTAAAAGCTATACTATAATTTTCTCTTTGATAACTGCTCAAGGAACAAGAACCATAGAATATTTACATGACTACTGATCAGCAATTCATTATGGATATCTCTGATTACTTATGTGGCATGGCTACAGAATACTACGGCTGTAACCAAACTGCCAGAGGACAATATGGCCAGGCTTATAACCTTGATTTTTTCCATTCTCTTTGTTGATGCTAGCCTCAGTGTAGGTTGAGCTAAAAGCCTTGCTGCTGGCAAAACAGCCTTGATTCAGAGAATTACTCTGTTTTAACCAATTAACACAGCTTTCAGCTATTGATTCAGATCTTGAGAAACAAAGAAGAAAAACTGTCTCATTTCACCTTCTTGCCACACATTTTGTTCAGCCCCTTCCAGCCTTTCAGAGAGATGACAGGCAGCACAGATGGTGGGGGTAAGCGCACAAAGATTTATTTCTGCTGCTTCTCACTCTTTTCCTACAATCTGTCTCCACAAGGGGTTGCCAATGGGCTGCAGACCCTCAGGGATGTCCCTGCCCTGGTGTGAGTCACTCATGGACACAGTTCTTCAGGCGTGTTCATGCCCCAGTGTGGATCACTGTCAGCCCCATTCCTTTCTGGGGTACATCTTCTGACACAGAGTGTCACCTGTCTCCCTCTGTGTGTCCTCACCTATCTTCTCCTGTGTCTCTCATTTTGTGCATCTTCTCACACTCACACTCATGCCCCAAAGCAGTTACCACCCTTTCTTAAATATATTTGAGTAGAGTTTGCATAAGATCCTCTGTCTGGGTGAAGCTTTGACACAGTGGATTGCTTCATCCATTCAGAGCCACCTGGAAATAGCCATGATTGACAACAAGCCATTGTTTCATGGCCTCTTTCCACCTAAGGCATCCTGCCTGCAGTTCTCACACCCCATGTTTTATGCCTATAGCAAGTGTCTACACTGTTCTCTGTCTTTTAAACTGAAAATATGTGTTGCCGTATTTGGCTGTAGCACAGCTGGCTCTGCTGAAGCCTGATCCAAGCAGTGTATCTGTAGGAGCTGATGTTAAGACCATGATGATCTTTCCTCCCTCTGAATTGTTTTGGGGCTCAGAACATGAGGCAACACTTAACTGATAAAGAGGAAGTATTCTTGTGAAGTTCTGTCTCAAGAATGAAAGTCAAATTTCTGTATTTGGGTGGAAAAACAGCCTACATTTTCTACAGGCTTTTATTTTCTTGGATTTCCTGGAAACACTGGTTGTGAGCAAATCATCTACATTAAAAACCATCATTTTCAATAAATTGTTCAGGAAAATATAATAATATTAATAACATCATACAAGACATCAAGAATTATATGGAAAATATATTTTTGATTCTACTAAACTTAACTTGACTCTGTTATACTTAAAATAATTTTCCAAAAAGCAGAATTCAAAGTTGAATATTCATATTTATTGTTTATGCTTGAGCAGTCTAGATTTATTTTCAGATTCCAGGAGATGCAGTTATGGCTTATTGTCCAATATTAATTTGTTTAGTTGATATTTGCTAGGCTGGTTTTATAGACAAATTACTTGTTTTTTTGTTTGTTTGTTTAAGCTGGTATGAAAGAGATGATAAGGAAGTCTGCCCACAGGTACAACTTCAGTGCTAATTAAGACAGTTTGATTAAAATGTAATTAACTACCTTTCTA
>VXAV01004697.1:294157-308005 GCA_013399715.1 Alectura lathami
CCTCTCCTCTCCTTTCTTCTCTTTATTTGTCATTAGGTATTCAGCCTGTGATGCACTGTGGTGCTTGTTTGGTCTTGCGTATTTTTAGCCTCGTAGTGTTTTTGTAAACATTCCCTTTTATAAAGGAGACATGATGTACAAGAAAGCAAAATTAATTCACATTGTGAAATTGTAAGAAAGCAGACAGTTGATGGCAAATAGTCCAAGCCCCAGAAAATCACTCAAAGCATGGAACCATCCTTTTTTTCTTGTTAGATCAGACCATGCAGGGGACATTCCCCCAGGGAACGCATTGTTAGCAGAAGATATTTCATTGGTAATAAAAAATTGACTAGCTAACCCTCTTGAGATAAATAGATATATCTTGTTCTAACTATAATCCACATGAATCTGTAATTCTGGCCATAGATCTATTATGATTGGATCTGACTCCAATAAATATGCTTCTTTAGATAAATGATGACTGAAACCTCTGCTATTGTTTTGCTTTCCTTGCTATAATTTATATCTTGATTTATTCATTGTTTTCTGTAGAAATAAGTCTAAAAAATCAGCTTGACTTATGTTCGAACTCAAAAATATGTTAACAGCCAAAGGCAGAATCTAAGGCATTGATTAAGCATAACATAACAATTGAGTACGTCTCTTGCAACTAATGAACTATCTCAAGAACATGCTAAGAATCTCAGAAAAATTAACAATTTCCCTTGGACATTCCTAACAGGCAATACTTACCATTCCAGTATATGACATGTGAAACAAAGGAAATGCATTAGCATAAAAAAAAAGAAACATAACTCTCCCTTGTAGAAAATAATATGCTCTACAAGAGTGGTCAGCAACTTCAGACCCAATTCTGAACTGCATGCATCTAACAGTCAGATATTTCCAAAATGCAAGGAAAGGCATCTTCTTCCCCTGGAAGATATGAATTCTATCTGAAAGGTTAAATGTCTCCGGTTATTTAAGCATTGTTAAGTACAGCATGTAGAACTCAGTT
Source organism: Alectura lathami (assembly GCA_013399715.1). Taxonomy (NCBI): domain Eukaryota; kingdom Metazoa; phylum Chordata; class Aves; order Galliformes; family Megapodiidae; genus Alectura; species Alectura lathami. Next base: position 295,158 of record VXAV01004697.1, read on the forward strand.
TTGAATACAGAGCCTCCATAAACAATGACCTCTGTACTGCATCAGCCCTGACAGAGAGTCATCTCAGCCATCTGCAAAACAAGTTGTAACAGTTACCTGACAGTATTTATTGAGAGATAGGGAAAGATGTCACCTTTCCATCTTGATTCATTTAGAGCTATGAGTAAATAAATTCTACAAATAGAATATTTCCTGTCTGTTTCCTCTCTGTCCACTGTTGATGGTCAGCAAAGCTCCATGCTACCTAGAACTTGAAAACACATGTCTTCAGCACACATACATCTTCTTCCTTCGCTGTCTGTACTGATACACATTCTGTCTTCATGGCTGTGTACCACTTCACAGGGAAATTCATGTACTATTTCCCAAAGAATTGCCTGAGGAAATCATGGACTTTCAAGATACTTTTAAATTTATTTTTACTTTTTATGATGTCCTTAATATCTTACCATATTCCTCCTTTCTCCTCTGTTCTCTGGTAGACTGGAAAGGCTTGAAAGGCTACTAAAAGACTAAAAATGTTTTAATTGTACCTGATATTCACAAATTCCCTTTTTCTTTCATTATTCATTCACTATTACTACATGAGAAACTACTACAGCTTGGATTTGCTGTGAGAGTCCATGCTGTTTTGAAGTGTAAACCCAGTTCAGGACTACTGGTCCATTTGCATATGAACGGACTTGTACGACCACCTTTAAGGAATCTAGCCAATTCCCAATGAGAACTCTTACGATTCCGGATTCACCCATACTGTGAAACTCCTTCTTCTAGACGCATTCTACTGGGACTCTTATGACCACCCTTATGGAGTTTGGCCATGAGCAATGAGGACCCTTACAACTAGCTTAATGGGCAGTGCTCTTTATCGTAGCAACAGATTACAGACTCTTTTGAGTTGCTGGTGATAAATACACTGTCTGCAGAGCACATACAAATACCAATAATGTGAGTAATACAGCCAACTGCAAATGCATGAAACTATGTAATAACTCTACAGAGATTTCTAAGCTCCTCAGGGGAAGCACTAGGTATAACTGTGTGTGCGAATCTTACCCAATAGGAATCTCTATACGAAGATGACCAGAGGGCTGGAGCACCTCACCTATGAAGGCAGGCTGAGAGAGTTGGGGTTGTTCAGCCTGGAGAAGGTAAGGCTCTGGGGGGACCTGATAGCAGCCTTCCAGTACCTGAAGGGGGGCTACAGGAGAGCTGGGGAGGGACTCCTTAGAAGAGTATGTATCAACAGGACGAGGGGTAATGGCTATAAACTGGAAGAGAGGAGATTTAGCCTAGATATTAGGAAGAAATTCTTTCCTCTGAGGGTGGTGAGACACTGGAACAGGTTGCCCAGAGAGGCTGTGGATGCCCCCTGTCTGGAAGAGTTCAAGGCCAGGCTGGATGGGGCTCTGAGCAACCTGGTCTAGTGGGAGGTGTCCCTGCCCATGGCAAGGGGGTTGGAACTAGATGATCTTTAAGGTCCCTTCCAACCCAAACCATTCTATGGTTCTATGATTCTGTGATTCTATGACCATTTATGCCAGCAGCGTGCTGTAATAATTGGTCCCGAAGTCATTGATGCCATGGAATAATACCAGAAAATATTATATTAAAGATACTATCCTTCTCTTATTCTTAATAAGATGTGCTTACACCATCTTCCCTCCTCCAGCACGGTCTGAAGTGAATCATGTCTTTTGGGGATAGAAAAATATCACAAAAATTTCATCTCTTGCATGGGTAATATGACTCTACTTTTGCTTATGAAATTTATATACTTCAAACCATTATATTTTTACCCCAAAAAGATGTTAGTTTGATAAAGTACAAAAGTTATCACTTAATGATATCTGACATTGTAAAGCATTGCATTACTATAAGATTACTGAACAATAATTAAATTTTGTTATTATAAGATCCAAATGTTACTTTCAAAAATATTTCTTTTACCAATATCAAAACACAATTTTGCTTATATAACCAATAGTATTTCTTTTTTTGAAGGGTTAGACAGTGTGATATTTTAAGCATGAACATTGTATTCTGCAAGCATGTAAACATGGTAAAATTTGCATAAATCAAGGTAATTGAGGACATTCTTCAATCACACACTGACCCTAGGGAGAACAGATGCTGGTTACTCCCAGAGTTATGCGGAACAGGGGGGAAGAATACATTATAAAGGCAGGTATGATCTTCTTTTCCATAGTTTATTGTGTCAGTCTGCAAGTGCTCCTGTTCATATTTACAGGACTTAAACTCATTTCAGGTAGTATTAAAACTAGTAAAAAGTAGCATTTTGTTCTTATTTTGATATTTATAAAGCTGTTTCCACTTGCAATCAGGACTAAAATATGAAGATTGATATTTTATTTTTTGAAAAAGAAAATTAAAAAAAATTAAAAATGTCAAAACTTATTTTCATGGCTTACACTGAAATTAGTCCTTCTGATATCCTTGAATCGAAATATTCCATTTCAGTTTGTTGATTTGATCTTATGCATAAATACTTGTCAAGAATTTGTTCAATATTCATCTACACATTTCTCATTTAGCTGAAGCCTTCATTGTATATATATATATGGACATATATTATTTATAGATATTATTTAATTCAAAAAGATTTATTGTTGTGCTTTCAGTGTAAAGAAAATTAAAATCGTCATTGCAGCAGAATTTTTTTTGAAGATATAGAACTTACTCGGTGTTTATTCTGACTTTACATTAAATACCTAATATGAAAGTTTATAGTGAAAGGTTCTAAATGTACATTTCTAGAAATGCTGTCAAAAGGATTTTTTTTTTTTTTTTGAAAACACAAGAAAATGCTTTAGCTAGGTTTTGCGGACTAAGAACCTGTTACTTCTCAACTGCAAGTAGTATAATTCCTATATTAAGGCTAATTCCTTACCAATTTTCATGTTTAAAATTTTCTTTGCTCCAAGCTATGCAGTATCTAGATCTTTACATCTACTTTTTAGTCTTAGTAGAGTATTCAGAAATGTTTCTTAGTTATTTCTATAGTTCTGTGTTGTATTAAATTTTGCAAGCTTATTTTCAACAACAGTGAGAATAAGAAGAAACACATACTAGGACTAATAGGCCATTGAAAGCACTATTAATATCATCATAATAGAAAACTTAAACAATTTTGTCATTTAGAGTATTGTAATAAAATAGCAATATTATTCCAAGAATGTGCTTGCCTTTATAAAGGGAGCAATAAGGTCATTTTTATAGATAAACTGTAATTTTTGTGACAATTCCGTGATAAAAGTCAATGATAGTATCAAGTAAATGAGAACATAGACGTGGTTGACCAGGCAAGCTAATGCTTTTCACTAGGCATGAAAAACCATTTATGAAAATGGTAGTGGTAGCAAGACCATTCACTTTATTATGTGGGCACAGAATAAACTGTGTCTATAGATTAATATCTGAAACAGATATGACTGATTTTTAGAATTGTTATAGCTTCTAATTTAGAAAAATTCTTATTTTCTTAAGCCTCAATATCAGTGACAGCTATTACATCATATACTGTTTTAATCAAATATTCTGATTCACATTCAATAAGTCAATATTCTTTGACAAATACGATAAAGATAACTTTTAGATTAAGAATAGAGAAGAATCACAATGAGATTGTTTTATCACGAGATTGTTTTTTTGCTGTTTTTTTATTATTGTTGTTCTTGTTTTTATTTTTGTTGTTGTTGTTTTTGTTGTTGAAACACATTCATAACTATTTTCAGTTCTTCAGGCTATTTTCCATGTCAATAAAAGCAGGTACAGTAAGTCATCTTTATCTCTGATTAGTTAAGAGAGTTCCATGAGATTTTGAGTCCTGTGGGTAATTAGCTTAAACTGCATTTTGCTTTACTTGCCCATATATTAAAATTAACAATTTTTTTTGTAATTTTGTGCACTCTACTGTTGCTTACCAGGAGAAACAGACTGACACCTCCCTCTCCATTTCCTCTCCTCAAGAAGTTGTGGAGAGCAATGAGGTTGCCTTTTAGCCTCCTTTTGTCCAAATTAGACAAATCAAGTGTCCTCAGCCTCCCCTCACAGAACTTGCCTTCCAGTCCTTTTACCAGCTTTCTTTCCCTCCTCTGGATGCATGTGGATGAAAGTACTTTAACATCCTTTTTATATTGTGCAGTCCACTACTGCACACAATATTCAAGGTGAAGCTACCACATAGTGGAAGAATCACCGCTTTTGACCAGCTGTCTATGCTGTGTTTAACACATCCAATTTTGCCCTCTTGGCTGCCAGGGTGCACTCCTGGTTGATGTTGAGCTGCTGTCACCGGCACCTACAGATCCGTTTCTACTGAGCTGCTCTCCAGCAACCAATGTCCCAGTCTGTACCTGTGTCCAGCACTATCCTATCCCCAGCACTGAACCTGCCATTCACCTTTGTTGAACTTCATGCCACTGGTGATTGCTCACTGCTCCAATCTAGACCCCTCTGCAAGGCACCTCATCCCTCTAGAGAATCAACAGCACTTGCCAGTTTAGTGTCATCAGCAAACTTGCTAAGGATGTGTTTACCTCTTGCATCCAGAGTGTTGATAAAAATGTTCAACAGGGCTGTCCCTAGAGCTAAGCACTGGGAAACACTGTTACTACTGCCTGCCTGCAAGATGTAGCTCCATTCAATACGACTCCAAGCCCTGCCATTGGTGCAGTTCATCACCCAGTGTAGTGTGGAACTTGTTTATCTTAAAATTAATACATATTTGGTAACAATGTAATGCTAGGGGCTACATTGAGAATCTATGTTTCTTCCTACAAACCTGTGGCACTTGATCAACAGCCTACTTGCTTTAAAAAAAAAAGAAAAAAAAGTACAGCACAGTTGATTCCAGTCTTCCCTCATCACAGAAAAAGTGGGTAATAGAGCATACTGAGCATACTGTTGTAATTCTAACAAAATGTGTGCATAAATAAAGGTCCATAGTATTTAAAACGTATTAATATGAAATATTAGAGATCATTCATTCACAGAGACATTAAATGTCTTGTGGCTACAGTTTCTGTAATGGTATTAGTACAGAACATGACCATATCCTGAATCTCAGCACTGAAAGTATGATTAGCTCAGATATAAATTAACCAAATTTTCATGACTGTCTTCCTGCATTTTGAAAAGTGAATTTGATTATCCAAACAGCAAAGCAAGTAAATACTAACAAGTGCAGAAACAAATTAAACAGTTCTGAATCACTGATTCTGGCAAAGTTTAGGTGTGAAATTGCTTATGGCCCAAGATTTAGCTAGTCCTTCCACATTTCCCTGTCATCTAGTTGTTTAATATTCTAACTTGTTTTACTTAATGTCATTATCTACTTGTAAGTATGTTTCCAGGAAATTCTTAGTAAACTGCTCAAAACATCTAGGGTAGTTCTCAAAGGACTGGTTAAAACAAGCTTTTACTTTTACCTGCAGTTTGAAATCACAAGGTCAGAAATCACACCACTGCAAAAGAACATATTGTAATGACATGTTTCTCCCTTGGGAACGTTTAACACATTTCTATTTTTAATATTCTACTCCTGGATCAAATGCTTGCACTTTGAAGATGTGAAATATCATTGTCATTTTCTTTAAACGGAATTTACCAGTAGTTTAAGCTTTTTGAGTTCAACCTTGAATCCATTAAAGTATCTTAAGTATTCTTCTGCCTAGACAACTCCTGTAATGCTTGAATTTTGTAACACAATATGTCAATTACATATGAAAATTAACAGTGGTCTCTGTAATAGCAAAAATAGAAACAAGAGTTCTACTTCTTTCTGGACTCAATTGCAGACAGAAATTATCAAAAGTATTTAAAAACTGTGTGGGGAAACACCCTGTCTTTGTCAGTGTATCAACCCACAACCTTGGCAGGTCTAAAGATATTCTGCAAATGGTTCACTATGCCTCTGTTCCAGATTATTTCTAACTACAGTCTCTTCAGACAATTGTTTGCAAGGGATTATGTTATAACAATAATATAAAAAGAAATCTGCAGTACTGCAACTCTCTTATTGAATATGTAGGATATGTTATTTGCAAAGCAGAGGAATTTATTGACACTATGATTTTGGTACTCAAAACTGACACTTTCTACTCAGTTCAGACTATGGAGATGATCTTTAGGCTTCATTTAAAAATAGATGGCGGAATATTAAGTAATAAAAAATTCCAAATCTTTCTCATGTATAAAGTCATCAAAATTACTTTCTTTATTGCACAGTTCCACAAGAAAAATGCTAACTCTGAAGGAATAAACTCAGTAACTATAGAATGTGAATTTCTTGGGCCAAGCAGCTAGTTGCAGAAAACTGTAAATAAAATGAAACCAAATATAATCAACTCCAGAAGGAAGGATGAGGAGAAACACAGTGCTAAAAGTTTAGTAGGGGGTTATCTCACATGTTTAGAGTTATTTAACCACATAAGGTTTATGTCATTAAATTCTTCTGTATGAAAAAAACAGATGCAACTCTCCATGGACTACTGAACTCCAGATTAAGTATCCAGGTACGTGTACAGACTGGGAGAAGAACTCCTTGAGAGCAGCCCTGCAGAGAAGGACTTGGGCATCGTGATTGATGAAAAACTGGCCATGAGCCGGCAGTGCGCTCTTGCAGCCAGGAAGGCCAATGGCATCCTGGGCTTCATCAAGAGAGGGGTGGCCAGCAGGGACAGGGAGGTGATCGTCCCCCTCTACTCTGCCCTTGGAAGGCCTCACCTGGAGTATTGTGTCCAGGTCTGGGGCCCCCAGTACAGAGAGGATGTGGAGCTGTTGGAGCAGGTCCAGAGGAGGGCCACCAAAATGATCAGAGGGCTGGAGCACCTCTCCTATGAGGAAAGGTTGAGGGAGTTGGGATTGTTTAGCTTGGAAAAGAGAAGGCTCCGGGGAGACCTCATTGCGGCCTTCCAGTACTTGAAAGGAGCTTACAGGCAGGAGGGGGACAAACTTTTTATGCAGGTAGATGATGATAGAACAAGGGGGAATGGGCTAGAACTGAAAGAGGGGAGGTTTAGGTTGGACATCAGGAAGAAATTCTTCATTTAGAGAGTGGTGAGGTGCTGGAACAGGCTGCCCAGAGAAGTTGTGGATGCCCCATCCCTGGCTGTGTTCAAGGCCAGGCTGGATGGGTTCCTGGGCAGTTTGATCTAGTGAGCTAGTGGTTGGCAGCCCTGTCCACGGCAGGGGGGTTGGAACCAGATGATCTTTGAGGTCCCTTCCAACTCAAGCCATTCTATGATTCTGTGATTCATAAAGATATATATTTATATTTAATAATTAATAATTCTATACCATAGAAATAAGACATAAATTACACTGTGATACATAACGAAATGAAATATTGGTTACATACACCAGATCTACAGATTGTCTTCATATCTTCCTTTGTAAATGTAAACCTATCAAATATTATGCTCGATTGCATGATATTTCCAAATGTCAAGTTCAGATCATTGCTACTATATAAGAAAAGGCAATAAAAATGTTGATGTTTTAAACAGGATAGAAACTGAGGAGAAAATTCACACATCTGTGAATTTTCTAACTATCTAATGCAGATTACAAACTAGAATTTAACTCTGATACAGAGGAACAAATTAAATCAACGATATGGTTTAAACAATACTACGCCAATGACTAGATTTTTCTCCCTTTAATGATTCTAATTCTCAGTATCATAGAAGTTTATGGTTTCACTAGTTGATGAGTACGATTATTTTTTGTAACCCTTGGAATTCCTACAACATAATAAGCCTGACTATATTCTTAACCCACAGTAATTGCTGTTAATTAAAAAGTAAAACACTTCACAAATATTATCATATCATAGAATATTAGAGTGTCTTGTGTTGGAAGGTTTGAAAGACCATCCAATTCCAAACCCCCATGCCATGGGCAGGGTTGTCAACACACTAGATCAGGCTGCCCAAGGCCCCATCCAACCTGGCCTTGAACACCCTCGGGTATGGAGCATCCACAACTTATCTGGGCAACAGGTGCCAAAGCCTCACTACCCTCTGAGTAAAGAATTTCCTCCTAATATCTAACCTAAATCTTCCTTCCCTCTTTTAGTTTAAAACTATTCCCGCTATCACTATCAGATCTTATAGAAAATTAGTCTCACTCCCATTTATAAGCTCCCTTTAAGTACTGAAAGGCTGCAATGAGGTCTCCCTGATGCCTTTTCTCCTCCAGGCTGAACAAGCCCAACTCCCTCAGCCTGTCTTTATAGGAGAGTTGCTCCAGCCCTCTGATCATGTTCATGGCCCTGCTCCAGACTTGCTTCAACAGATACATGCCTTTTTTATGCTGGAGACCCTAGAGCTGAATGCAGTACTAAAGGTGGGAGTCTCATGGGAGAGGAACAGAGAAAGTCACCTTCCTTGCCCTGCTGGCCATGCTTGTTTTGATGCAGACCAGGATACAGTTGGCTTTCTGAGCTGCAAGCACACATTTCCAACTCATGCTGAGTTTCTTACCAACTAATAGACCCTAGGCCTCAGGACTGCTCTAAATCCATCTAAATACTACCCACCTTGTATTTATGCTTGGGTTTGTCCTGATCCAGGTACATGAGTTTACACTTGGTTTTGCTGAACTTCCTGAGACTCACAGGGGTCCATCTCTCATGCCTGTTAAGGTCCCTCTGTATGGCATCCTTTCCCTCCAGTGTGTTGACCACACAGCTTGGTGTCTTCAGTAAACTCACTGAGGGTGCACATAATCTCACTGTCCATATCAAAAAAACCACTATTGGTCCCAATACTGACCCCCAAGGAACACCATTCATCACTGGTCTCCACCTGAACATTGAGCTGTAGACTGCAACTATTTGAGTGCAACCTTTCAGCCAATTCCTTATTTACTCAGTAGTCCACCTGTCAAATTCACATCTCTCCTATTTAGAGACAAGAATATCATGTGGGAAGAGGTAAACATGAGGGTAGAAGAAAAACATGTCTCTTATGGGAGACAAGTCTTTGTACTAATTCAGTCAAAATGTCCGAAGTGTGGTTTCATTATGAGAGGCCTTGTTCTTGAAAATGCTAGTGGGGACAAGGGAAGTATGGCAACAGATAGACTTGTTTTTCCAGAAGTAAATATACACCATTCTTCTTTATTAGGATATAGTAGTGCAAGGGGAAGATAATTTGTTTACCTTTTCCTGGTATTTTCTCTACAGGTTTTCCTTGTTCAAACAGGCAGAACCCACACTGGCATGGGTGGGTAGTCATGACCTCGGAGAGCACAACACCACTAGGACTGAAGGATTCATGAGAAGCTCAAGCAGCATATATAGATCTACAGGTAAGAGCAAGAGATAAGAAGTAATCCTTTGTTCAGGTAATAGCTGTGTCACAGGATGTATTAGAAATTATGTGGCCGAAAATGAGTGTGTCTGTAGATTCAAATGCTTTTGGGCTAAGAAGACAGTCTCCACATAATATGCATATCCAGAGTGAGTGTTTGGCAAGGGGATGATGGGTGCCATTTCTGAGTTATTCTCTTTGGTCATGTGGACTGAAAGCATGCTTGCCATAGGAACATATATTTGAGTTTAATTCAACATGAAAGTAATTTTGAGTGGGCAGGCTGAGATTCCTCTGAGAAAAATTCCAGTAAGCAGAGAAACCATGCAATTCACTTCAAAAGCTCACTGCAGATCTAAACTAAAATACTAGTATAGATATGTCTGTTACGCAGCAAAGAATGACGTATGTCTTGAGGTTAGAGCTCTGTTGTGGATTAATTAAAGATTGTCCCGCAACAGAGCCTAGTCCCCTCTCCCACCCCTCCCCTCATGGAGACTGGGTAGAGGAGTGAGAAAGGTGGAGGTGCTGGACTGAGATAAGGAGAAAACTATATTACTTAAAATGGTAAAGGAATGTGAGATAATACAACATGAAACAAATTGAGAGCAATAAATCTGACAAAAATTGAAAATATATGTATAAGGAAAAGGGAGAGTCTGCTGACTCTGTAATCCACAATGACGATCGGAGGCAAAAAGAGAGAGCCCCAGAACCCAGAAAACTTGTGAGAGGAACAGGAGCATTTTGAGAGCTGTAGTTCTTCCTCAGCAGCTCTCCAGCCTGTGTCAACTTATTTCTTGATGTCATGATATGGAATACTTATGGAAAAACCATGACAAGACTGAACATTGAGAGAAGTTCCTGAGATTAGTAATTTTTATATATTTTATTCATTGATTACTTGATATAATATATGTAAACGTTTCTATACTGCACATGTAACCATGTAATCAGACTATGTTCCCATAGTTTGGAGGTTACAGAGAATAAAAAATCATACTTGCTTATTGTTTGGTATATTTTCACTATAATCTATTGTTTAAAAATATATGTGTTAGCTTGCTTTTAAGTCTGAGTTACTGTTTTTCCAAAAGTGTCTTAACATCAAATACTTTTAGAAAGTAATACTACACTGTTCTCAGGGGCCATACTTATTTACATGCATGTAAATCTTGATGGGGGAAGTCTCAGTGACAGTTATATCATGAGATCCTCTAACAGCTTAGAGAGGAAAATGACTCCTACTTGCTGAAAGAGACATAAACATTCATTTCATGAGCTCCTGGGGTGTTGGATAGGTTGATGTAGGTGTTGCTGAGCCACTCCTCTCCTGCTTTCTAAAACTGATATATGAAAGAAGTATCTTCTGTCTCTCAGTCACAAATATTTAACACATTCATTTCTGTCAGTGCAATTTGTATAAACAGTGAAGTAATTGAACAATACTCTCAATATATAAGTGATAATCTACATTAAACTAATCCAGAAAGAATTCAGGGCAAACACGTACAAAGGATAATGCCTCTAGAAATAAAGAGAGTAAACAAAATCTTCCAACTGCATGAACAGACTTTCAGGCAATCAAGCTCTAAGGTGAGATTTAGAGCTACAGTCCAGAGCAATTTTGCAAAATATATTTATTTATTAAAATTTCACCTAAAAATGTGGTTTATAAACTGTTTATATACAGAAGCATTGTAAAATATACCATCTCTCTTCTGATAGTTTCCACACCCTGTTATTTAAGATAATAACAGACCACACATGTAACAAACAGAATTATTTTAAAGATCAGGAAAATGTACTTCAAAGTGCAATTAATCTTCTGTAAAAAGGATTTCTTTTAAAACCCTGTGATTAGTGCCTCTTTAGAAATACTCACCCCACACGCAGACAGAATTCTGCATTCTGTTAACCATATCTATCTGTATCTCAGTCTTCAATTTTCTTGCTTAACAGAAAAGACACTTAATGCACAGTGATTAGTCCACTGGATGGAGATTTATAATTTATGTTTTATGAAAGAGTTTTCTGCTGTTCTAAATAGTTATCTCCTTTATTATATTACCAGAATATGTTAAAAACCTAAGAGGTAGAGTGTATTTTTTCTTAACACTGAATAAAATCTTCTCTTTGGTTCACAAAATATGATGGATATCGTAGCTTTAGGCAAAAGTCTACAAACCAGTCAAAGCGGGATCAAAAGTAGACATGCAGAAATGTGCAGAAAATTCTGCAAAATGTCAAAGTATGTGTAGTTTGCTGAAGCACACCAGGAGTTCTGATTTAATCACACTTACTTTCTTTTCAGTCTTGTATGGAGAGTGTGCAATTAAATGTATACGAGGACTATTTTTTTAAGGAAAAAAGTAATGATTCCCTCTTTTATTACTGAACAACACACACACACACACACACACAAAAACAGTTTTCACCTATATTACTTAAAAAAAAAAGTTTTAAAACTCCAAGGGTATTATGTTCCTTTTATTTTCTCTTTTTATTCTTCCCTCTAAATCTTGAAAACATTTTGTTCTTCCTATCAAGTTTTCTCCTCAGACTTCACAAAAGTAGTGACACAAAATAAAAGTTTCAGAGAAAATCATATGGAGAGCTTTTAATATCACATTTGCCTTGGGCAAAATGAATTAAAATGTACATTATACTTACATTTCGTAGCAGTACAGCTACTTCTGAAATGCACTAATTTCACCTTTTCTCTTGTCTTAGTCTTATTTTGTACATAATTCTTGAAATTTAAGACAAAGAAAAAAGTTACAAATACACAGGCACAAAACAAATTAACAAACAAAAAACAACCACATTATTTGATATAGTAAATATTTAGTAAGCCAGATACATTTACTTCCACTACTACCTTGTGGGTATAGAATGCTGCAGTAGAATGAGCAAGACTCCTGAAGTTATTTTGCTTTAGATAATAATTAAATATTTTTTGTAAAACAAATCGGAAAATACTATTGAGTTAATAAGTATTGCACATTGCAAATAAATAAGCAAGGCTAAGAAATGTTAGGAGAAGAAACTTGGTAAGATGCAATGGCATCTTCTGAATCATCTACAGAAAAGCTCTAAGAATTGGTTAGGAGATTTCTTTTCAGAGTACACCACAGGTCAAAGATATAGTTTATGCCTACTGTTCAAGAGTCACTATATTTGGAACATAGAGTTTTGTTTATTTTCTGTACAAGATACCAGGAAAAGAAGGGAGTTTTTTACTGTGTTGCATCTCAGTTCTGTACAAGACTGAGATGTGGTTAGATACTGCATCCAGACACTTACTGAGTTCTTTAATGTAAACCAAATACTAGCCTTTGGCATAATCCAGTCCAGTGAAAATAGGAGTTCTTTTTTCTGTTTAAAATTGATATGAAAGCAATCGTAACATTGAAAGATCAGCTGGGAAAATGGCTCCAAAAATGGCTAGAAATATAAAAAAAAGGGTAAGTACCTTTACAAAAAAATCTTGGCCTTTTATACTTTACA
>VXAV01004697.1:317502-329910 GCA_013399715.1 Alectura lathami
AAAGAAATAAAAGGTGTAAAATAATGCCATTTAATGTGGAAAATGTAGTGAGACCTACTTCCTTTAAAATAAGGTAAGCAAATGATAGCAAAAATAGTACCCACATAAAATACATCAGTATGAACAGTATAGAAAACTGAACGGCTTTAAACAACATAGAGAAAAAAATGACCTAATCATACGTGTTATTTTAAAACTATCACCATTTAAGGAGTAATTTGGATTTGTCTCTGGATTAACTCAATGACAAATTGGGATTAGGAAACCTGTCTCTATTACCAAAAGATGATGGTAGTTATTTTAACAACATTCCCAAGTGGAAGTAAAAAAATCTAGAAGGTAATAGAGTTAGAAGAGAAAGCTACCTTTATGAAGGTTTTGAATATGTGAATATAGCATCAAACGTACATAACTAGTTAGTAAAACAATGGTATATTTTAACTTGACATCAGTCCAGAATGAATAATATTTAGCATTCATATAAAGGTCAAAGTTTTCAAAGTGGTGTATGCACATTAACAAATTTGTCTCTTCTGAACCTCTGTAAGTAAATAGCTCCTATATCTTTTGGAATGTAGTGTGCGAGCTGAAGCTATTGAAACTTCCACCCTGTGATACTGTGTGTATATCCCCAATGTGGTGACAAGGTTAGATAAATCTGTGCTCCCTTAACTATTCTGAGATCTGGATGAAATTAAATATTTCATTCAAGATGCTAAGCAAATCCAACTACTTTTGAATTGTATGCCTCTAATGAGTTCTCTTTTTAATTAAGATAAGACAAAGTACAGTTAACTATTTTTATTCAGTCTTCAAGTGCATAGTTTTAAAAAAGAGTGATACTTTTAGGAGAAAAAGCCTTTTTAGTTACAAAATATTACTTTGTAAGCATTCCTTACTGGTCTGGTTTTTGTTTTTTTTTTTTTTTTTGTTTGGATTTTAAAGTAAAATCACCATGACAAACTGAAATAAAATTTGAACTATATGTGACAGGTAAAATATTTAGAAGAGCATAACAGAATAAGAGCCCAAACTCCTTTGACTGTCAATATTGCACAGATTCATAAGCGTCTAAGTCAAACCTGAAAGATGAATTCTTCAGTCTTCAGATGTTAGGAACAACTTTTTTTGGTTAATTTTGCTGAGGCATATTTGTTAGAATGGGGAGATCTCCCCTTTCTGGAGAGATATGTATCCTTTGCAGACATAAAAACTGTAAACTCTGTGAATTTCTATAGATAGCAATGTCTATCAGGATGATATGCTATCTGTTTTCTTTCTCAGCTGCTAGACCATTAGCTGTTTGTACTAGATAGGAAGATAAATTTGCAGCTGGAGGACATCTTTGTAATTTGCTTGCGATTTCCTGATAGTCTTGCGCTTCTGATATCTAACATTACTGATCTAAATTGACAGACAAATTGGGTTACAAAAGAGCACACAGTTGCATTGTTTCTGCCAGCTGTGATCTGGGGCCATGTGTTGCCTCCCTGCAACCTGACTATTCCCTCCTTAGCTAAGGTGGGGATCCCTGCTGGAGTCTGCACGGAAATCTCGGCACTTCTTGCCTTCTGGGCGTAAGAGTTACTGCAGACAATTCCATTAAATAAGAAGCGCAAACTGGTATGAAGATGTAAGATATTTCTACGTGTGATTTCACATCAGATCAAGAGATGTTAGAAGTGAAATGGTAAATGGAAGTGGCTTTTGTTAGCATAATTTGCGCAACATTTTATGGATTAAATTTTACCTTGCTCTCCAAACTATAAATTAAGCCCTCTTAGAACATAAATATTTGACCCAATTATTTTGAACTACTTTCTAGACTAAATTATTTATTAATTATGTACTTCAGCTTGATTCTTTTGCAGTATTGGCACACGATTTAGTGCAGCCTGTTCCCAGCTTTTCTTGCATTGTTATTCTACCTTGGGTGTTGTTATAGCTGATTTTAAAACCCTGTGAACACTAATATTTTGGCATCATGTTAAAGATGTTGAGACTCCTTGTAGGAAATGGACACCTCTTAATTCCTAATTTGATTTTCAGTTCACAGAGACTCTCTGGAATTAGAAGAGAGAGTAGAGCAGATCACACCAAATAGGAAGGTCAAATTTCTCTGTCCAAAGTAAAGAACAAATGAGCAGTACTATTACATATGGCAAATACAGACATAAAAATGTTTTAAAATATTCATAATTCTCCAAAAATTATAGACACCACAAGACACAGCCAAGGTTAAAGCAAAAGTATATTTCATATTTATTTTAACTGTTAACTCTTCTGTCTATGTATATTGCTGGCCTTCAATCAGTAGTACTGAATGTTCACATTTGATTAAATTCTGCCGTTTCCAGTAAAATGAAAAGTTCTGAGATGGTATTGTGATCATTTCTAATAAATACGTATATATTATATATGTAGGATACATATCTCCACTTTATAGTAATGTTTACTGTTCTTGCTTCTGTCTTTCTGATCACGCATCTAAATGTTTGAATACATTAGATGTATTTAAGTATTTAAGAACCATCAGACTTTCATGACTCCTTTAACAATTGTTATTATATCTTATTAAAATACCTTTAGACTAGTTTATTCTGTGTCTAAGCCTCAGTTATACAAAGCCACAGAGACAAAAAATAATAAATTGATTTATTTATATGTAGCTTTCAGATCTACACATTTCAGTTCCTCTAACTTTGGGGCCAACTGATAGATTTTTATTTTCATTTTTTTTTTCCTTAATAAATTATCAGCCCTTACTCAAATTTACATTGGATATAAGGAATTTTTTCAAAATAGGAGTGGTGAGACACAAGAATATGTTATCAGGAATAAGTGTGGATGTGCCATCACTGGAAGGCTTCAAATACAGATTGAATGGACCTTTGAGCAACTGAGCAACTTGATCTAGTGAAAGAGGTCCCCATGGCAGGCGGGACTGACTACGTGATCTTTATGGTCTCTTTCAAACTCAAAACTTTCTAAGGCTCTATGATTCTATGAAATCAGAATTTGTGGCGTATTGTAGATGTGTGGTGTTCACCAAAGTGACTGTAATTATATTTTTGTTAACAACTATCTCTTCCTCCAGACAAAGGCTTATATGTCTGTAAATATGACTCACACTTAGTAACTAAATACTTTAAAAAAAAAAGCATCCGCTGAAATTCCTATTGGTTCTGAAGTAGTGCTGAAATTTAAACTCCTGAAAAAAATTCATCTGCTGGCTGATAAAGTAACAAGACCCAATTTTTCCATATTTAGACTGCTGTGATGAAAAGAACTGAGATTTTACATATGAGACTTCATCAAAAGGCCTACATGATAGATTATGATTTCTTTTTAGTATACATAATTGTTTTGTACAAAAATTATTTTAGTTTACAGAATCAGATCAGACAGGCATCAGAATATTTATATTCACCATTGCTAAAGGAATTTATTCTTGTTTGTATCAGAAAACTCAAAATAAACTGAGTTCCTATGGAGCTGCTCCCAGCCAGTGAGAGAACAGTAGAAACAGTTATCAAAACTGTTAAAAAACAGAGACTCATGGCTTCTTATGACTGGAGTGACCTTGACATATATTTGAATATGGGAGAGAAATAAGAGAGATTATGTACTTTAATCATGGATTAATACATTTGTTAAATTTATATGCAAACTTACAGTATTTTAACAATTATGAAAATGAATAAAACACAAAATATCAGTGTTAAATTGCTATAGTACTACTCAGAAAAATATTTGAATAAAATTTCCTATCCCTGTTTGTTAATTTTAAAAGTATAATTTAAGTGTAAAGTGAAAGATTCCTAAGTCCTTAACAGAAGAGATTTTATAATATTAAATATATTTTTTAAAATCTTAATCCTCAATTATTGATAGGGAAAAAAATATCCTTAGTCTGAAATAAGAAGGAAGCATCTTTGCCATATTTTTATATACATTCTTCCAGCATTAGTGGGATGAATGTTTTTCTGATCTTCATTTCAATGGAAAAGTAAGATTAAATAATCTCTTGGCCTTCTGGGCTGCAAGCGCACATTGTCAGCTCATGTTGAGTTTTTCTTCTACAGACACCCCCAAATCCTTCTCCTCGGAGCTGCTCTCCAGCCATTCTCCACCCAACCTGTATTTGTGCTTGGGATTGCCCCAACCCAGTTGCAGGACCTCACCCTTGGCCTTGTTGAACTTCATGAGGTTGGCATGGGCCCACCTCTCCAGCCTGCCCAGGTCCCTCTGGATGGCATCCCTTCCCTCTAGCATGTCAACGGCACCACACAGCGTGGTGTCATCTGTAAACTTGCTGAGGGTGCACTCGATCCCACTGTCCATGTCGCCAACAAAGATTTTAAACAGTACTGATCATGGAACAGATCATCCTGGAAGCTATGCTAAGGCACATGGAAGACAGGGAGGTGATGTAAGACAACAAGCATGGATTTACCAAGGTCAAGCCCTGCCTGACCAGCCTATTGGCATTCTATGATGGCATAACTGCATCATTGGAAAAGGGAAAAGTCACTGATGTCACCTATCTGGACTTCAGGAAGGCCTTTGACAGAGTTCCCCATGACATTCTTCTTTCTAAACTGGCAAGATGTGGATTTGATGGGTGGACTCTTAGATGGCTGAAAGATCGCATCCAGACAGTGGTGGTCAATGGCTCAATGTCCAGTTGGGGATCAGTGACAAGTGGTGTCCCTCAGGAGTCTGTTCTGGGACTGATGCTCTTTAGTATCATCAATGGCATTGACAGTGGGATCGAGTGCACCCTCAGTTATTTTGCAGGTGACACCAAGCTGTGTGGTATGGTCAACACATCTGAGGGATGTGATGCCATCCAGAGAGACCTGGACAAGCTGGAACAGTGGGCCCAGGAGAATGTCATGAGTTTCAACAAAGCGAAATGCAAGGTCTTGCATCTGTGTTGCAGCAACCCCTGCTATCAGTACTAGCTGGGGGATGCAAGGATTGAGCAGAGCCCTGCCGAAAGGGTCTTGGGGTTACTGGTGGGTGACAAGTTGGACATGAGCCAGCAGTGTGCCCTCACAGTCCAGAAAGCCAACCGCATCCTGGGCTGCATCAAAAGAAGCATAAGATTTATACCATTTGACATTATTTAGGTTCAAAAGTCAATGTGAATTGTGGAAATTCCCATAAGTTTTCCCACTAAACAGAGCTATGTATTCATGAATATTTAGAGGAAGAATGGTAAGTAGAATATTTTTGTCTTAAGATTTGTGAGGGCAAGTCTGTGATGTGGAGATGCATGTCAGAGAGATAGAACCAATGTCATTTTAAGTGATAGATATGTCCAGCTGTCTTGGAATGCTTTGGAAAGCAGAACTGAAAATATTTAAAGCAAAACTGACAAATTCTTGATTATGTCAGGTAAATGTGTCTTACTAAAATAATCTTACTTTCTTGATCAGAAATATACATACATATTTTTACCCATAATAGAATAACTAATCATAAATAATCATGCCACTTTATCCATTCCCCTTTGACATCTTATAACTTTAGAGCCTCAAGCCTCTAACAGAGGTTTGAACTGAGCAGACAAAGTCTCAGCAGATGTCAAAGAGAAGAGAAGAAAAAAGGAGCATGGTAATTACTCTTCCTACATTTGTAGTAAAAGACATCACTGGAAATTAGACTTGGATCAGATGATTGCCTCCTCAGTCCCTTTACTTTGATTTTTTTTTTCTTAATTTATTAATTGAGGAGAAGTTATTAGACTATGGAAAAGGCCATTTCCTCTCTTGCATATTTTAACGCAGTGAATGTAGTCATTGTGGTAAAAGGACATTAACAAAAGTGTGGCACTGAGCACCTCTAAGGAAACCAAAGAATATCTAAAACCATAACTTAATGTTTTTAGTGCTATAGATAGCCTTATTAATTAGGGATAATATATTAGATATCTGAGTAGCTTATAAAGCACATCTCCCTTCCAGAAGAATTTTAATTTATTCTCTTTGTGAATATTTATTTTTTTTTCTGGAACTAGGAAAGAATTATGCTTCTTACATAATTGAATAATAAGACAATTTTCAACCAACAAAGGAAACTGAACATGAGGGTTAGTAACTAAGAAAGAAACAAATTATTTAAATAAATAAATAAATAAATAAATAAATAAATAAATAAGAAAAAGTATAACCTGTCTCTCTAGATTGCTGAAGTACTTGGGAAGATGTAGAGGAAAAAAATATATTTATTTGACTTTTCATGAAGGTCCAAGGGATGAAATTATTCTTGAAAGATAATGTATATATTTTTAGTCCGGAAATGTTATATGTTAAATTCATTGTAAGTATGTCTTTTACATAAGTCAATTTCTTGATTCACCTAGACAAAGAGTAGAAAAAAAAAAATGCTGTTTAAAGTATATTCTTGTGCTTCGTACAAACTGTGAGTAGACAGAAGCCTAAATCAGATGAATTTTAATAATCCCATATACGAGAATTTTCACATTAAAACTTTTGGAATCTGAGAAAATTCCACTTGGAGACTCATGGATCCAGATTTTGTGAAACAGTATCCCAAAAGTAAGAATGTCTCAGTCCTACCTCCTTGTAAATATGCACAAACCACTCACACATATGTTTCTGTACACGCAACCTACTTATCTAGAAAGCTACTAGATGATACCTTTGCAGAAAAAGATGTGGTGGACAACAAGTGAAAGGTGAATCAGCAGGGCACAAAAGCAGCAAAGTAGGTGGCTGCCTGCATCCTGGACTGTTCTGGCAAGCACCCAGCCAATAGGTCCAGGACAGTGATCCTTCCCCTCTCTTCAGCGCTCGTGAGACCTCATCTGGAGAACAGTCTCCAGGGTTTCATTCCCCAGTACCAGAGCAGAGTGAGTCCAGAAGAAGGTCACTTGGATGGTGGGAGGCGGGAGCACCTGACATGCAAACCTGAGAGCTGCGTCTGCCCAGCACAGAGAAGAGAAGGCTCAGGGGAGGTCGCATTGCTACCTGACAGAGTCAGACATTTCTCAGAAGGGCACAGCTGAGGGATGGGAGGCAGCAATGGGGACAAGTGCAACCATGAGGATTTCCGAGCAGATGCAAGGAAAAAAAGTCAGGAGTGTCATAAGCATAAATATCATGATCAAATGTTGGAAGATGTTCCCTAGACCTTGTGGTTTCTCTCTCCTTCAAAACACAACTGTCCACAGCTGTGAGCAGCTTGTTTTAGTGGATCCTTCCTTTCAGCAAGCAACCTGAATTGTTCTGTTTTCAAAATAGCATTTTTCAGTGTTTAGTGCACAGCTAGAACCTAACAAAATTTTATCTTTACATAGATAGATAGATATTTATGTATATATGATTCCCCGTCCAAATATTTATAAGATATATTGCCCCTTAAGGAACCAGAACTTTATGGATAACAGACAACTAGTACTCAGAGATAAATCTGACAATAATCCAAGATAAAATTGCCATCACTGGCATGATTTTCTTTAATCAAGCAAAGGATTGCATACACTATATACCTGAATAAATAGCTATCTTTTTCACATTAAGTGTTCTGATTTTTTTTTGTTTGTTTGTTTGTTTTAGGCATATACTACTGTATATTCTTATAAATAAAGATAAAAATATTGCTAGGAAAATGTGCAACTATATTTAGATAAAATTCATATAAGATTCACTCAAGAGTGTCAGATATTTCAGGGCACAGAATTCTGTTCAATTTTGAAAGAATTATTTTCTTACAGGCATGAAGGATGGAACTCTGACAGACAGACAATAATGCTGGTAGCACCTTCTAGCTTCTTTAGGTTAACCCAAAGCCTCAGGAAACAGCAGCTGCAGAAGTGTAAACTATCTGACTCCAAAGTGAACAGGATTTTCTTGATACAGGAAATCTTTTGCCATATGTAGCATCACAAAGGGGAAAAAATAATAAAAAGGAGAAAAAAAAGGAATGCCACCAATTTGACAGGAGATTGTTGTGAGGGAGGCTTATGACACTCATAATAAGCCAGTGACAGGAGGAATTCAGTCTAGGTTCAAACATTAAGCTTTCCTTTTAGCAAGGAAGGAGCACACTTGGCTTAACTCTGCAGAAAGAACAGTATGCTCACTGAAAGTGTTGAAGTTTGCTACATTCTTTGCAGCTTTGCCTGTTTTTATTGCTTTGTTTTTTTTTTTTTTCAAGTGCTAAAGTAAGGGATGAACAGCCGTGTAACAATGACAGCACTGAGAAGTCTTTTTTTTTTTTTCACTTCTATTTTAAATGAGCTAAAAAATCAGTGGCTTATTGTGAAATTCAAGAAGATTCATTTATAATTAGTATTGAAAAATGACTGCTGTTTTCCAGTTCCCATGAGGTTTTGCAATAGAGTGACAGTTAACTGTCATCAATTTTAACAATGTTTTATCCTTAATATACCAGCACATTGTCATAATCAGAAATAATTAAAATCATTTTTACATTAAAATTTTGATAAATATGTAGAAGCCTGTTAATCAATTCGTAATGATATAAATGAGAACAGAGAGTCTCTTTTTGTGTTGTGTAATAGAGAATGAAGCTCATTTGGAGTCTTTCACTGGACTCCTGGGCACTATCACAACGTGAAAAATAAATTATAACAGCAGAGCAATGCAAATTGTACCATTATAAGCCTGTGCTGTAATTTCTGATGATGTATGTGGCCCTGACACACTGCTCATAACAAATATTCACATGCAGTCCTATACACATGTACTTGTCCTGTTTACATTGTTTCTTTTCCTCTTATGATTTTTTAAAAATCATTGTCAGTCTGTTGCAACTCCATTTTCTGAACTTAGGAAAATCAGTTTAAAAAACATTTGTTACAGATCAATGAATCAAGTGCAGCTTGTATTGGGAGTTTCTCAGTCATTAGTCTGAATAAGTGAGGTTTTCTGGAACATGGTCTACTAGTCAAGGTAGCAATCACTAGAGTTCTGCTGTCTTAGCATTATGAAAATGTGAAAATGCAGGAAGATTATTTCACTCTATAGTCTCTAGAGGACTCTAGAAGAACTATGAAGTCACAGATGACCTTCAAAGCCACAAAAGACAAAGAAATGCTGATGAAATCAGGGACTAAAATAGTGGCTTTTCATTTGTTCCTGAAGAATTAGTGCTCCCCCCTCCATTACTCTATGGCTGATCCATTTAGAATAAAGAAAAAGTCCCAGAGTATCACCACTGAGCACTCCTATAGCATGTACACCTGTATGTTCCACCCATAAAAACTCTCAAAACAGGTCAGATAAACTCAGAAAAAAAAACAAAAACAAACAAACAAGCAAACAAAAAACAACCTCCAGAGTGCCAATATATAACCATTTTGGAAGCAGTATTTTAAACCTGGATTAATACACTTTTTTCCACTAAATTGATCATCAAAATATGTCTTTTATTTCCATTATATATTTTATATAAGTAAAAATAATAATAATAACCTCATAAACCATTACTAACAAGTATTAAATTCACAAATGACACATAACTGAAGATAAGGTTTGAAAATCTGGGCTTGGCATATGCTGCAGAATTTTGCCAATATTCTGGACATTCAGGAAAAAAAAAAAAAAAAATAGAGAAGTAATTTGCCTATAACTTCAGAGAGAGATTTTCAATTCTGCTTTGCGTTTTTTTTTATATATAATTCTGCCAAATAGCAATGAATGTATAACAAGAAAAGATCTATGTATTGACATTTCAGAATACTGCTCAGATATTTGTTTAATCGTTGAAACATTTGCAAGACATTATATTTTTTCCATTTTATACAGAAAGGAATTCAGTCTTGGGTAGGACACATATACAAATTTCATTAAAGAACCAAAAGATATAAGGCCAAATTATGACTAGAGTGGAAACTCTAGATCCCCTGAGTAAGGTCATTTCTACCTGAAGCTGATATTGGGGTCCATAAAATACATAGCTGCTTTAATTCAAAGAAAACAGCATGTTTCTATAATGTCTTATTGCAATGTAAATATGACACAGAAAACCAGTTTGCAAAATTCTCAGGTGACATTAACAGTCACAGTTCTGTCCTCACCCCTTCCAAACAATCTTTATTAAGCAGGTACAGGAGAGTGAGGCAGGCTGTAGAATTTGAGAAGCCTTCTGATCCACCAGACTAACTGTTCCTCTCTTCCACAGATAGAGGTCCAGTCTATAATATGGCACTTACTCTGTCACGAGATTTACCTACACATCAACGGAAAATTTTAAGGAAAAAGACAATCTTATTCTGATCTAGGCAGTCACTTTTTTCATAGATTTGCAATAATATCAGTTATGTTTTCAGTACAATAGGTCATTCACACATTCATACCTTGAATGAGTATTTATTTGTTTATTTAGACAAACAAAGTAAAACACCAGAGGGAATGTGTACTTCAGATTTAAAGGTTTAATTAAATGCATTAATTATAGCTTTCAAACCATTAAGTATTTTTTTCTTGTGAAATTTTACATACCTCTTTAGAATATTAAAAACTATTACATTATTTTCAAGCTACATATAAGAAAAGATGAATGGAAAAAGATGTTTATGAAAGTCATTGTTATTTAAAATGTCAGTTCTGCATAGGATCAAGCCTTCCCACTAAAAATTAATGTTCTCTTTGCCAGATATTAGATGATTATGTACATATTTCTGAAAAAGCTAGTGTTTATTTTTGTTACCTAGCAGCAGAACAACAAACTTAGATTAGTTGTACTGTGGAGAAAGAAAGAATAAATGGTTCTTCTAATATGTAGATGGAGACAACCAAAAAAAAAAAAAAAAAAAAAAAAAAAAAACAGCCTAACTCATGTTAATTAATGAGTTATATGAGCTGCATAGACAATATTTTCTATATTTCTTATTCAATAAAAACCTCTAACTGATATATTTTTATTTAATTTTATTGCAGAATGACACTCTAAATTGTCAGTTCCTTGGAAGAATGTCCTTAACATCTACATAATCTGTAATATTTATACTAGGTGTCCTCCACCATATAATTTTTAATTTATTCTTCGTCTCAAAAATGTTTGCAGCACTGATAGCCAGGAATATAGCAAAAATGCAGTAGTTAGAACTTCACTATGAGTAGCCAGTACTATTAAATGGAAAGTTAATTCACACAAGAATTTCAACTCGCAGTCAATACCCTGTGTAACATAATGTATTTCAGTGCATTTAATCTTTGCAAAAGGTCAAAGAAAGATGTTCCTGAACTTCTCAGCTATATAAAAAGTGGCTTCTACAGAAAATAAATAAATAAATAAAACCCCTTAATGTGTGTAAATGTTAATTTCCAATGGAAGTAGAATCGGGCTTCAGCTGTTAAATTCTGTTTTATTTTCATGTTTCTCTGATCAGCAAATAACATTTCTTATTAAAATAAAGAGCTTATACTGTCTCTTATGCTTTCACATTGATTAAATACATATGTGATTTACACTTGTATGTCATAGTGAATTTAATACTCATGAGTCAAGAAAAATTTAGTTTTATATTATGTTTAAAAAACATAAGCGTATTCCATTTCTATGATTGCACGTTTTATTTTTATCTCAGTTCCTAAATCTTAGAAAGAAAGAAAAACTTTTCTGTTCATATTGATTGGGATACTTGGACAAATTATATTCTTGCTCACAACATTTTCAACTCCATTAATTTTAAGAGTCACTCTGGAGTGCAGGAGATCAGATTTCCTTTCACTATTTCAATCTGATACAAACATCTTAAAGTTAATTCTAATTGGGAAATGTCATGGCAATGAATTTTGAGAGGTTTGAGGCTTCCTGAAACAGGTTTTTCAGTCTCTACTGAATTAAAAATGAGTTTAAATTCCATTACTAAGTCAAGGTAGCTGCCTACCATGATACAGACATTAATGTTTACACAAAACAAGAACAATAAATCAACAAAATCAGCAAAAGCAAGCAAACAAAAAACCCCAACACTTTCTTTGGTTACAGAATGACTGTATTTAGAACAACAACCATGCTTGGCTCTATCCCTGTCCCAGAAAATCAACACAATCCTATATATGGAGAACTATGATCTTGTCGCTCTCACAGAAATGTGGTGGGATGATTCCCATGACTGGAATACCATCATGGAGGACTACAAGCTTTTTAGAAGGGAAAGACAAGGTAGGAGGGGTGGGGGAGTTGCCCTCTATGTTAAGAAGTGCATAGAGGAGCTGCCCCTGAGTGACAGTCAGGAACTGGCTGACAGCCTGTGGGTGAAAATTAAGGGTGGGACCAATAAAAGGTGGTCAGGGTCTACTACAGGCCACCTGATCAAGGGAAGCCTGTTGATGAGGCCTTCTTACTTCAGTTGAAGGAGGTATCGCAGGCACGGGATCTCATCCTCATGGGGGATTTCAACCACCC
>VXAV01004698.1:0-33354 GCA_013399715.1 Alectura lathami
TTTTTTTTTTTTTTTTCCCCATAAAGCCTGTTGATATGCCTATAAAAATGGGGCGTTTTGCTTAACAGATTTATGTTTTTCTGTTACTATTTGATGCATTTGTAGCTTGGGAAATCCACAGAAATAATGGCGAAGGAGCTGGTTGTTCAATTTCCTCTCACAAAAATTAACTGGGTAGGAGTTCATTACTCCAGCCCAGCACTGTGCTTCCAGCCTAATCAGAAGCAGAAGTGAGGATATGAAAAGACGTGCTAGAGAGAGCTCTAGGCCACTCCACTAGTCATGCTGTACACGGAGTCCTGGATTAGAAATGACTGCTGTTCTCTATGAGTAAACACATTAAGAAATACTTAAATAAATTAAAAAATATGTTTCTTTGCTCCATTTTTCTTAATGTGGAAATAATTTTACTGAAAAAAGGCTTTCAGTCCCAGGATTATTTTCTGATATGCTCAGCTTCCCAGAAAGTATCAGGCAGAATTGGAGACACTCATTTGCTCTGGCCCCCATTGCAAGTGTTGGATACCTGAAATCAGATACCAGTGGTGATATGTAAATGTGGAAACGAGAATCCCCCAATCTTTCACACATGCTAAGCTGCTGCAACCCTCGGTGATCTCAGTGGGAGCTGTGGCTGCTCAGCACTTTGAAAATCATGCTGTTTGAAGTGAGGTGCTTGGAGAAGGAGATGGATTCCTGACTGCTTCGATAGCGCCCGAACGCAACCTGGAACCGGGTGGAGGTGGGGGGGATGCGATGCTGCTCTTGTTTGCAGTGCTGCTGAGCTGATGGAATCCCATGAACTACTCCTCCTGCCCACCCCTGGATTTCTGAGAGTCGTTTGGCACCTGCTCTTCAAAAAATTTTTTACTCCCTTTTTACCAAAAAAACCACCCAGCAGAATTTGCCAACGTGCTGCCAGCTACAAGCATATCGAAGCTGTGGGGCTCTGGGCAGTGTCACGTGTCACGTGGCACGTTACCTCACTCGCAGGGCAGAATTTTGATAGACTGAGCTGATCTCTGGATCCCTGGAAATCCTTCTCCATCTGTCGTGATTACAAAAAGAATAACGCTGGCTGTGTTGTACATCAAAGACAGACTAACATCCTGCTTTTATATCAGTGGCTGAAAGCCTAACGTTCCCCTCTATTAAAAATGGAATTGTTCCTGAGTGCCACATGCATTAAGAATGCAGCAAGTGAAGAATAAAGAAAAAATAAAGAGAAGTATATTTTATCCGGTTGTCTCTGCTTTGCATTTCTGCTCTTTCTCCACCACAAGCCCAAGTCTCTCCTCTCCACACAAGAGGAGCTAGCCCTTACCCGTGATGGCTGGCAGTTTGGGTTGTTATTCAGTTGTCAATAACAACATGAAATGTTACGTGCACGATACTTATCTGGTGAAGTTGTAAGGGATGTTAAGAAACCCAACAAGTTTTGGGAGATTATTAAATCATATGGTAAAATACTTTTTTTTTTTTTTTTTTTCCCCCAAGGACCAAGCTGATTACAGTTAAGGATGATGGAAATATACAAATAGAACATAAGACACTTCATATTTATTAGAAATAAGCTGTATTACAGCAGGAGCTCATTGCAAACAATGGAAATCAGTTAAGATTTAAATCTTTTTTATATCACAGAATCATAGAACCATAGAATCATAGAATGGTTTGGGTTGGAAGGGACCTTACAGATCATCTAGTTCCAACCCCCCCCCTGCCATGGGCAGGGACACCTCCCACCAGACCCCCGGTTGCTCAGAGCCCCATCCAGCCTGGCCTTGAACACTTCCAGGGAGGGGCATCCTCAGCCTCTCTGGGCAACCTGTGCCAGTGTCTCACCACCCTCACAGGAAAGAATTTCTTCCTGATATCTAGCCTAAATCTCCCCTCTTCCAGTTTATGTCCATTACCCCTTGTCCTACCTCTAGAAGAGTCCCTCCCCAGTTCTCCTTTAGGCCTCCTTCAGGCACTGGAAGGCCGCTAATATATATATATATATATGTATATATTACTTTCAGTGAAGTGTCCCTTCTGCTTAACTGTGCCTGAACCACTTTCCTGATCTGAGTGCTGTCCCTCGAACAGGCGTTCTAGTGTCTCACTTGTCACAGCATGAAAACTCATGGTTGTCTCAGTTCCTGCATTCAAATCATTATTTTAAGTAGACCCAACTGTATCTGGGTATTTGTTTGATCTTGTCACCAGAAATAGCAATATATACAGTACAACCAGTTCTGTTTATTAGCTGATAGAACTAAGCCTTAGGCAATATGAGCTCAAACAACAACAGATCTCACATACCTATTTAGCCTCATCCAATCCTACGCTTTACTACAAATTAAAATAGATGGGTTTTCTTTGTGAGTTAAGCAGCAGATGCAATTCACATTCTTTTAGCCAGAACAATCATTTTCTGCAGAAAACTTTTTTTAAATGTTCTTTCAAAAGTTTTTTTTTTTTTTTTTTTTTTTGTTGTTGTTCTCCTCTCTTTTAGGGGCACATGAAGGACATTCAGATGCAGGTGGGAACAAAGGAAAAAGCTCAGGAGTTGCAAATAAACAGGAAATGGAAAACATCTAACATGACCTTTCAGAAGAAGCTGGGCAAGTACATACTCTTTATGTCAAACCATCTGTAGAAACAGTAACATAAATGAAAGTATTTGCCATCATCACAAGCTACCAGTAAGCAGTCTTACTTCCATGTACACTGCTGAGGTATCACACAAGGGGAAGGTGCTTTAGGGCTGACAATAGATAGATAGGCTTTCAGTACTAAATCATGTAGTATTCAAGGTGAGAAACAGAGTGGATAAAGAACTGCCCTTGTTTGAGAGCTGGGCTTGCACCTCTGTGGCAGAGCAGAGAGAGAAGCAGAACATGCTTTGCACAGTGCTGGGTACCCTTGCTCCATGCTATCTATGAGCAAAGTGGCGAGCATGGCTGGGGTGCTGCTGGCACACGGGGTGCTGCTGGCACACATGGTGGGAGCCAGCAGTGGTGGTAGCCCCACCTCTGCGAGTGCATTGACAACACTCCGTGCAGACAGTGCATGCATGCTGCCTGGTGCTTTCCAGGTATAATCACAACGGGACATCAATTCCCAGTTCCAGCCACAGCTACCTTCACTCTTTTTTAATTATCTAGTGATCTTGTTGACTCTTTTTATTTATTTTATCATTTTATATATCTATCAGAAAAGCAAAAACTGAAAAATATATCTGAAGAACCAGGAGACGTAGGAAAGAGACACCTTTACCAAAGTCAAATTTGTAAAGTGACTACAGACAATTATCCATCACAGCATTTACAAAACAAAGACTTAAAAGCAAGGAAATTAATACTCAAAGACTGTGAAAACTTCAGAAGTAAATCTTGTAAGCCAATATACCTAACAATCATAAATGCATCGTTGTGTCAATAACAAATTCCTTTTTCCCCTAATGGTCTGACCTGTTCTTTGCCTGCAGTCCACGTTAAATCCTGCACATCTTCCCCACTCTGCATAGTTTTGACTTTTAGAATTACAGTTTCACATTTTATTGTTACTAATGACATTAAGCAGAAAACAGTATCAATAGATTTTAAATTAACAGAGCATGTCCCACCCGACAATGAAGACATAAATTTTTAAACACCTGGTATAAGTGTATTCCAAGATGCAGAATATCTTTAGATCCAGAAGCCTGTTCCCTTTCTTAAGGCTAGCACAAGGAGCTGAAAAGGCTGATCTCCAAAGCAGCCTGAGTCACTTTGGTGGTTTTACAGCGACAATAAGTTGCTCACAGTTTCTTCTAATCTGATGCATCCTCTGAAAGGCTGACGAGATGAAACGCATGATTCACCAGACCAAGGTAAGTGCTCCAAGGACTGTGAAACTCAAAAAATAATACATTTCTGTAGCAAGATGCTAAGTGCTTTGTATTTGCTTTATTAGTAATAGTAGCATAACTACTAGATGGATTTTATTAGATGTAATTATTAAATACAAAACTAGAACAATGAAGAAATACCGGTATGTTTAATGTGCTTCACTCACAGAACCATGTGCAAGCTGTGCTCATATATGTTTGATAACTTTCCCTGCCTCCCATAATTATAGTACATGGGGGATCCGAGGTGCCACCACTAACACAGATGCCCCCCCCCTTAAATTGCCTGGCCACTGCACCATGCAACTGGGGGCCGACACAGACCGAGATCTCTCTCTGCTTGTGTATGTCAGCAAGGCTGTATGTCTACAATGATCCTCTGTGCATTTGTCTTTTGATAAAAGATTTTGTGTTACTTTCTTTGGCTCTCACGCGTGCCCACTCCACAGCCATGTGCTCAATGTGTCTCACTGGCATGTGTTGAAAACAGTCATTAGCACACACTGAAGAGTATCAGACGCGATGTTTGCAGCTGTCACTTCACTGGATTATCCTCTGGTTCCCTCCCATTCAGACTAATTATGCCTGTTGTCACCAGGCAGTAGGAGGACTGTGTAACAGGGGCCCAGAGAAAGAATCTCCTCATCAGACAGTGCTTAGGGGTAGGAAACCTGAGGGAAATTAATGCTAAGGATGTGAGAAGAGCAAATAAGCTCTGAGAAGGAATAACAGAACTTTGTTCACATCTGAGTGATGTTTGATAACTGTAACAGAATTCGGCTTTTTGATTAAGCTAATGCTTCATTCAATGTAATTTCATTTAAAAATATCTACAAATTCAAAATGATCTGACTGTGTGATCTGCTCTGCCTCTGACACAGCAAATATGGCTCCGAGCAGTTCCAGGTGGCCATGGCAGTGCCGCCCGCCGGTGGGAAGCCTGAGGCATTTCCTCAAATTCCCACTGAAGTGGCCAAGAGGTTTCTCTGAACGAGGGAAGCGGAGTGCCTGTGATCAGACTGTGCTCCTGACAGCATGGGGACATACTGGGAGAGATTCCCTGCATCTGAAGGCCTGTCAAAAATCCAGCCAGCAGTACATACGGTGATTCACAGCTGAGAGCCAGAGGGGTGCTGAACACCCTTCAGCCAGACCTCTTTCTTCACCTTTGTTTTCTCTCAGATGTTTAAGGCAGAGACAAGGGTGCAAGCAAGTAACCTTACACCCCTTGAGATGTGTATAGGATATTACACTCGAGGAGTAAAAAGCTGTTAGACACTCACTGCCTTGCTACACTGAGTCCAGAGACACACATTGGGAAAGCTAGTGTGAAGTTTTACTGCAGCAGTAGATAGTTAAGCACATGAATATTTCATGGAGAATTGTTAGGTAAGCATGCAAGGGGTTTTTGTTCAGGTATGAATTTGCCTTCATTAGGTATTGAATTCTGCGGACGAGGGGTTCAGTATTTGATGCAGAGCGTATGTAACCATAAGAATTGAAGCTTCTCAGTTAGATGCTGGGTGTTTCTTTAAAGTAAGACCTCAGTCTGATATAGCTTAAATGAAGGCAGTGGCACACAGGATATGCTGCAGGTAGGCGAGCAATAACACAAGTATGGTTCTGCATAACACATGCATTTTTTATATTATGCTCTACAGCTCTTCAGATTTTGTCTGCAAGAGGAGTTTGGTGCAATCTGTCACAGTTCTTACAGGAAAACGGGAATTTGTTAACACTAATAATCCCCCTTAAGACATCACTCTGTACATCTCCTTTGCTTTCCTCCCTCGCCTGCCAAAACCAGAGCAAGTGTCAGCGCGGGGTCCTGCGGGGAGCTGCTTTGGCGTGGGCCTGGCGGGCACAGATGGCCGACAAGCTGGAGCCCCCAGTCCTCCTTGGCTGTACAGCCGTGCCGGATCCTCTGACAGATCCTCAGCAGCCAGCCAGAGCACGGGTTTGCTCCAGAGCTCAGCTCCCTTGTCTTCCTTAGGCCGACAACAGGCACATCGCAGTCCCTCTCAAACAAATGCTCTGCTGCGCACTGCAGGCTTGCAGCCTTGTGGTCGCCATCATGGCCTCTAGTGGGGGAAGAAATGGTAGAGGGGCTGCTGTAAAACGGGGGTAGATGAAGGAACATGGGCACTGTGGTGAGGCTTTGAACACAGGCAGCTGGTGACAGTGAGGGGGACGGCTTGGAGAATAGGGCATTGAGTATGGGGTAAAGAAAGTCCACCCAGAGCAGGGGACCCCTGAGCTCAGGGAAGGCCGCTGCTGCACTGGCTTCAGCTGCTCCTGGTGCCCCCCTGCTGCTCTCCTCACAGCCACAGAGCACACCAGGGTGCTGGGCCCAGGTGGGGGCCCAGGGCTTGGGGTGGCCGTGGGGTTGGGCCTCTTCTGCACCCCTCCTCCTGGTGCTATGTCCTGGCTCTGGCCTTGTTGCAGGCAGCCCATGAACCCCACAGGGCCAGGCTGCTGTCCTCCAGTTCATTTCAAAAATCCCAGCTGTGCTATGACTCAAGACAGGTTTACTCTCTTTCCCACAAAATGAGCAATGCTGTGTCCATCTCTCACCTCCTCACCACCTCTGGACCCTCAGAGGGAGAACTTGTCTTCTCCTTACCTGGATCCCTTCTGTGCACTCTGAAGTCACAGCATTAGGGGAGTTTCTGGGTAGAGAGGCTTCCCCCTGTGGTCGGAGGGTGGGCCTGCTCCAGGAGGACATTGCAGAGTGCCTTTTTGGCTCCTCCAAAATTCGTGACAACCCTGTGCACGTACATCTAGACTGTGCATAACACTGCAGTATTTTGCGCTATTTCATCAAATTTCCCTATAGATTTTTTTTTTTTTTTTCCATCTCTGCTGTGTATTTCTCTTCCCATCATCTCCAGCCCTGCGGTTTCCTTGCCCATGCTAGAAAAAAGGAGGAATCCATGACAATCATACAAGTGTCTTGTGAATATGACACAGTGCCAGACAGCTCAGACAGCACAATTATGTTGAAGACAGTGGAATTGAGCCTTTTTATTCCACAGCTGAGAACCTGACTTCTATTTTCAAGAGATCAATTCTTTTCAGGTTTACAGAAGTCAGCCAATGTCTACTCCTTGCTGTTGCTTTTCCTTGTCAAAGCACTTTACATTTCTGTGCTTACAACAATCTTTTTACTGGGAACAGTGAAGGAGTTTTATAAGAATAGTGGTTTTGTCTCTGATGCTCAATCAAATTTTCAAGTCTCTTCAAATTTTGCCAAGTGTTATGGCTTAAAAATCCAAACTTCAGCATCTCACAGCAAGTGCAAGATGTTGCCTGAATTTCTGGGCAGACGAAGCATTTGCTGTCCTCAGGCAACATCAATTTGTCCATTACCCAGTGAGCCCATATTGCTCTCTGTGGTTTGATTCAGTTCCAGTGGCAAATTACAAGATTTAGGCACTACTGAGAAAATATAAATGGGAATTTCAAAAGTTCCTCCAGCACATTCCAGCTCAGCTCACCTTAGAACTCATGAGCACTTGTGCTCTATCAGGCAATGACAAAGTCTGACCACATAACACTTTGCTATACCTCTGCTGGGTTAGGAGGGCCCAACAGGCACACTTTTCTTTTCTGAAGAGACTACGAACTAGTGACTAGATGTAATGTCCTCTACCCTTCTGAAGAGCCATGTGGGCAATCTCACCTGCAAACATGCAGATAAATATTTACTTGATGCAGGCTATTTTCCTGACACTGACAGGAGGGCCTTCGCAGTTCTTGGCCAAAGCACCTCAAACAAGCATTCTGTTGGACAGACTGAATGTGGACAATGAACTCATCCAAGTGACTTGTGACCTTAGCACCAGTCAGACTGAGGAAAGCGCACATTGCTGCCGTGTGGCCGTTCCTCATGTGTGCACACTCCTTCAGAGGCATCACCGTGTGGTTTTGAACAGAAAAAGCAATGTTTAGACATAAAAACACATCAAAGGAAGCAATTCCTTAAAGTCTATGCAATGAACAGGAAAAAAAAAAAAAAAAAAAAAAAAAAAATCCTTANAGGAAGTGTAGGTATTAAAAAAAAAAAGACAAAATCTGAGTTTCTACTCTGGAGCAGAATCCTGGAGTACTGAATTTCAGACTCATGGTTTTCTAAAACAGAGGCTTCTCTGTATTTTTATGCTGTGAGATGTAATCGTATTGGTTAACATAAGAACTTTTATTCTCTGTTTCTTATTACAGCACAACCTGGAAAACTGAGGCTGTATCTTAATTCCCTTTTGTTTTGCCTGTGTGTTTATTTGTTACATTTTAGCATTTAGTCACATTGCTCTTCAATTTGTATTGGTTTCCTGTCAATGTTACTTTTAGGCTTTTGTGTTTCCATACAATAATACTTCAGTGTTTAGTTAGAAAACACTGTCAGGACATACTTATTGTATTTGAACACATTTCAGTGGAAAGAATTAAAACTGAAAACCTTTAAAAAACATGCTCATTGGTCTGTGATTCTGTAAAACATTTTTTACTTAATTATACGCCAGATTTGTCCCTTCACAGCATTGTTTCTACAAGAACAGGAAAGAATACTATTCAAAACACATTAAAGAAGAGGGAAACAGCTGATATACTCTCTTATTATTCAAATGATGTCTCAAGCATAAAACAAAAGGTGAAGCATGAGTGAACATCCTGAAAAGCACAGAAAGAGAGAATCTCTCTTTTTATTTAAAATGTTCCTATGTGTTGAGTTGCAGTGAAAGTCCCAGCTAATTCCCATTTGCGAAAATCAGACCAGAGCAGTGCAGCCTAGGTACCTGGATGTGGATTTGGTGCTTGAAGACAGTCAGACTCCTTTGGCAGCTCAGCAGCTCTGCAGTGAAGTTCAGCCAGTGCACCAGAAGGTGCCGTGGGGGAGCAGCCCTACTTCATGCCTTAGTGCCTGTTACCTTCTCTCTCCCTTGTTCCTGTGCCTTTCCCGTGGGGCTGAGACTTGGTGCGCCGAGTTCATGTCACCCCTTGGCCAGCAACACCAGTGAAAGAGGGCCAGCAACACCTCCCCTCCCTGTGCCAGTGTTTCTGAAGTGCTTTGAGCCTGGGTGATTTTGTAAGTGACAGGTTTTGAGTGACCGTGGTACACTCCTGTCAAGCAATATAAATCAAGTTTTGCATATCAAATACCAGTCTATGCAACCATGCATTGAACTGTTTCTGTTCAGCTTTTCCCGCTGTTTCCATAGCTCTAGGAATAGCCGTAGTTAACATGTCAGCACCTCCTGCATCTGATGCTCCCGAGGCTGGTCCACTGAACTCTGGCTGTATCTGCTCTGGCGACCATGCGAGCCCCATGCCCAGGTATGAGCTGCAGCACACCACCTCCTCCTCCCTCATGTATTTGTGTCCATGGAAAGGAAACCAGGTAAGGAAGAGGCCAGAAAGAGCTGGGGAGACTTTTCTTTGGGTCCCTGAGCACCAATAACCCAAGGATCAGATGGCAGGCTCACTGGGAAATAATCACACTCACAAAGCAGATGTTCCCTAGGCACTGGAGTGGCTTTGGGAGCCGATGTTTGGAAACTCAGGTTTTTGTTTGAATAAATAGTGAGATTTTCACATCACTACTGCACTCACTGCAATGACGTGGCCTAAAAGAACTTGGCAATTGCTCCTCTCCTTTAACCCTCTTTGTCCTTTCTTGCACCTTTCTCCCATTTTAAGCTCTTTGTCAAAAAATAAAGTTATATGTGGGCAATATTATTCTGTTCTACTTCTTCAATAAAGGGCCAAGCCCTGGGGAATTCAGATGTGTGGAAGGAGTGTGGCCATGGCCTGGGAACCCTACCCAAACAGCTTGCACAGGTTGTTATACCTTGATTTTTTTTGTGTGTGTGGTCAAGATACTCAGGTTTGGAAAAAAACACCGAGCATGCAAAGGTCACTTCGTTATTGCAATGATGTGCAAATGTTAACTGCATACATTACTACTAAACCTGGCAGCAATTTATAGGCCAAGTACTTGTTCTTCAGAAGGCTGGACAGTTGAATGGTCTCTCTGGCTACCTTTCCACTTTCTAACCAGCCTGCAGATGAGCCCACACTTTTACCCTGCCCCACCTACATTCCTCCTTTCTGCATGGTTGATCATTGCAGTATATTTGGAAGCAGCTAAACCTGCGCTAGTATGGAGAAGCTGGCCAGCCGGCAAGTCCTAAGAACGATACAGATGTCAGCAGCATCCAGCTGGCTTGACCCAGCTCATCCACACCTTCCAAATGTGCCTTCAGAGGCAACTAGAAACACCTGCCTGTTTGCGAGGTGTAAGCGTTCTCCCTAAGTCAGTGCCTGTTTAGGATGGCACCAAGGTCTGTGGGTGCCTCCCATGTGAGGAGCTGGGCAGGCTGGTGCTGTGGTTCTGTTAGTGGTGGTGCATGTAGCTGGAATAGGAGATGGTTTGTGGCGCAGAGGCTCAGAGGCACTGCCAAACAATGTCTTGGTTGTGTTAGAGTATGTGAAGTGGCCTGGCCTGGATAGACTCTAGGCTCCTTGAACTGGGGCAAAGCAGGAGATTTTATTTATTTGTATACACATAGCACTAGGTTCCTTAAACTGCAGCAGGTCACTGATACATGTATGCTGCTGCTTGTATGGCTTGCAAAGCTGTGTTAAATGAAGATGCTGTGTTTGGCAATTTGAAAAAGCTCTGTGGGATGGTGTATCTCATGCTCTTTTATACAGTTTTTGCAGTTGTAGTGGGCTGCTTCTCTTCATGCTAGGTTTTGCCAATCTGAGTGTTAGGTGTGCTTTTGGGTAATAATAGGGTTATGATGCTAGGGAGTGGCTTGGAGGCTGAGCCTTACTCGGAAAAATTGCTTTGAGGTGGCCTCCTGGTTGGGCACCTCTGTACATCAGGCTGCCTGCTGGCTTGGAAAGGGCTGTCTGCATAGTAGCAGGCCAGAATGGACAGGCCTGCTGTTAGAGGCCGTGCTGGAGATCCAGGACATGACGTGTGCCAGCTGCATGCTGAAACAAGAGGGTGGGAGGTGGGGGCCAGCCTGCTGAAGTACCGCATACAGCTGCTGCCAGACGCAAGCAGCGTGGCTGCTGTGAGCTTGGACCCTGTGGTCCAGAGAGACTGAGTCTGAATTTTGATGACTTTTACAGCTAGGAGAGATGGAACCTGCTTCCAGAGAGGTGGTGCTGCTTCTGTGCAGAGCTGCCTGCAGACTTACCTTGGTAAACCTGGGTTCTAATAACACAGTACGTTTAAGGCTAATGTAGTAAATGTAAGCAGTGAAGATCTTCCAGGTGACACTTGCATAATAATTCCACTTTAAAAATAATGTATGGATTAGAAAGTACACTTTAGTTCAAACACTTTGCAGCTGTCTGAGACTTGATGTCATAATTCTTTTGGAATAACAAGGACTGTCTGTAATATTCTGTCAAACCTTTCCTTCCTTGCTCCTTGTTTCTGAGCTCTGTTGTACCTTGTCATGCTTTTAGCCTATGCTAAGAGGCTAATCAATAGCCAGGTGAAACAGACTGAAAGATCTCTGCTGATTCCAGAGGTCTCTGGAGCAGACTGTAATACTGCTAATCTCTGAGACAGGGACCCAATTTTGAAGACATATGCTGATGGAATAACTTTGCTCCAGGAAGTTACTCTGTGCTTCCATCATTTAAACTCTTCCCCTTCCATTCACGAGTCCATCACTAGGCAACGCTACTGTGCTTTATAAATAAGAGTGCATAACAGACAGTGATTTTATCCTCATGCTCTTATGAGGACTTTATTTTCTATTAAGTTCAAAGCAGTTCTGGATAGGTAAAAGCTTTATGCATCAGATCCACTTTTTCTTTATGCCACTGAAATTTTATCATCTGTATGAAATCATTGTCCCTCTTTTCATCAGCCCAAGCACATTAGGAATTAGCCTAAGAGCAAGGAGAGTTGCTGTGAGAGTTTCCTACTTCCTGAGAGAAGATAAAAGAATCTGCCAGAAAAAAAATGGAGAGAAGAAGGAATCTAGTGTACGCTGAGCAAAACAAGGAAACAGACAAGTATGGGATTGAGAAGGACAGAAGATCTGTTCAACTTGTATTCAACTCAGTGGAAAGAGAATGGGGCCAAGACAAGCAGTGTGTCTGCAATCAGCATACAGTGATTGCCAGTCTGCTATTTCCCATTTTGTTTAATTTTTAATCCAAATTGAGTACTAAAAATAGGGAGCATTTTGGAGCTGTAAAGCTGCGAGTGGCATAGGGAGAAAAATAATAAGTTGCAGGAGGAATGTCGCTGTAGCTGGAACAGCCCTGCTGGGATTTCCAGCTCTGTGTCTCAGTCAGCAGTGGTTACAAAATGCAGACTTGCGTACCACAGGGCCGCTGTAGCTGAGAGACCCTGTGGTAGTCCCTCTGTGAAATAAATGATAAGCCAGAGGTGCTGGCCTCTTGCTTAGGAACCCTGAGTGATGGTTGCGTTTCTCTTCGGCCAATAGAAACACACTGGCCAGCTGCAACTTCCTCCACAATTGCATGGGAACCTGAAA
Organism: Alectura lathami; assembly: GCA_013399715.1. Taxonomy (NCBI): domain Eukaryota; kingdom Metazoa; phylum Chordata; class Aves; order Galliformes; family Megapodiidae; genus Alectura; species Alectura lathami. The sequence continues at coordinate 12,406 of VXAV01004698.1, forward strand.
GTAGAAGTCAGTTGCCACAGGTATGCTGCCTGTTTGTTTGTTTGGCACAGAGATGTGCGCTTCTGCGTGTTTATAAATTGTTATAAGGGGAATCTGTTAATATGGATTTTGTTTAACTTTTTACAGCAACATTTCTTTTGGGTATGGACTGCATGGCAACTTTGGCTTGTTGTCTAGACTTTGGGCCAAATCAGATTTGACAGGACAAAATTAAAAATAGAGAAACTTGACTTAATAGTAGAAAGTATCAATGTTGCACACTAAAAATAGGAAGCAGGAGCCTGTGTGGCAGAATCTCTTCCCCTTCAGCTGGTCATGCAAGTGTACTGCAGCACCAGCTGCCCTGTCCTGCTGCAAGGCCAAGCTCCACACGGAGCACTGAGGGTGAGAGGTGCCCAGGGCAGGTCCTCCTCCTCCCACCCACAGCCAGGCAGTTGGCAAGCTGGCCCCATGGCTTTCCCTGTTTTTTTATCGCTGATGAAGGGTGAGAATTCACCCTTCCCACAAAAGTAATGTTTCTGTAGATACTGTCATTCCTTTTTGGTTTTTATTTTTTTATTTTATTTTTTTTTTATTTTTGTGTGTGAGAAGGTATTTGTACAGCTAATTATTTATGGCAAGAAGTTTTTATTCCTGAGGAAGTTTTTACAGAATTGCTGGAGCCTCCAGTTTTCGGTTGGTATTGCTTCAGCATGGCTTGTTTGTCCAGAGTGAGAAAGTCAAAGACTTTTATATGGATAAATTATGAAACCTTATGCTTATGCATTAGCCTCCTCTCCAGAGAAGACTGCAGAATATCTTGCCTGAAGTCCAAATTCAGCATCTTTTCTGAGGAGGTCCCTTAAAAAGCAGAGCCATCTCCTCTAGGCTAAGCAAGAAAATCAGCGGGAGGAAAAAAAAAAAAAGGCAAAAAACAGGCTTGTCTCATCTTTGAACAGATGTGCTTCACAAGTCTCAGAAGTCCTCCAGCATGAGTATGTGCATGTGGTGTAGGAAACTGTTTTTTCTGCAGCCTTTTGTGGTGGTGCTGCCACCTCTGACTTCCATGCATCATGCTGAGACCAGCACCCTTGGCTTTCCATAGAACAGCAGATTCCGGCTGAGAAAGGTGCAAAACAGGGAACTTTCAGAAATTCAGATTTTGTTTCAGGCCCATGATGCACAAAATTTTGTGAGTATAATATCTGCAGCATCATCTCAAATTTCTGCCTAAATTTTTGCAGAGCTTTGTTGAAGAACAGAATGCATTTACCTGTGTGTCATATCAAATTTTAAACTGTTATCTTGAAAATCGCAAAGCCCCACCCTCCTTTCCAGAGGATGGGAACTGTAAAGCTTACCTAAGGTAGTCCAACCATGCTCATCTAGAAGAATTGTAATACCCAAACAAACCAGTTCTCCCTTAGAGAATGCTGGCTCATTTCCCTAGAGTACAGGGTACTCTAGACACATGTTCCACATGTCTCATTTTCTGCCACTTTTAAATCTAATAATCAGTTTTAGTTCAGAGTGACCAAGGAAAAGGAAAGAGATTTAAGTGCTTAAGTCAGGGCTGGACTGTAGCTTTCTGATTTATGATGACGGTGATAGAAATTGGGTACCAAGAGGCTTCCAGATATACCACCTGACACCTGCTTTCAGATTGTGCTTAGCTTTTTTTGAATCTAGTCCCATGAATGTTAGGACTAAGTGGAGTACTTGAAAGCCCTCCATTGCACTGTCAGTCAAGAAATTGGCTTTCTTCTCCCAAAGAGCTTAGAAAAGTGTGTTTTTTACCTTTTTTTTCTGTATGTTCTTTGGAGATGACAGTTGTTTTGGAGTTACAACCAACTGTAAGCATCCAGAGTTGACATGGATTCACCCTTGTGGAGAGGAAGGGATTCCAGCTGAGCAGGTGAGGCTCTAGAAGGCAGTAGGCTGCGTCCAGCCCCAGTGTGATGGACAGCTGGTGTCTGAGCTGCAGCTCGTGCTGCAAACCTGTTGTGATTCCACCCTTACTGTGCTCTGAAAGTGATGCATGTCTTTATAGCTGAACTGGCTCCCAAACATGACAGTCCCTCTTTTCTTTTTGCTGTTGGGGAAGAGACATTAGGGACAATTGGGAGCACATTACTGGTGTGTCATGTGTGGCTGGAACTGAGCAGTCAGCCACAAGCCGTGCTTAAATCTCTTCCAATTGCAACCTGATTCCCAGAAGCTGCTCTGTGGAGGTGTGTGTTTGGGCCAGTATAGCATGTTCTTGCTGCAGAAGAGGATGACAGGGCTACGTGTGCTGTATCTGCTCTTCTTGGCATCCCCACAGGACTTTTCCTGCAGGAGTGTTGGAAAGCTTAAACAAACCTTTCAGGAGTGTGGCTCATGTCACAGGGAGCAGTGAGGACACAGCCCTCCTAAGTGAGGAGAACTTAAGAGGACACTCTGGCATCTTTCAGTGAAATCGTCCCCCAAGCAGGTTTTAAGTTTAGCACAAGCTGTGGAAAAATAGCTTGCTGTGTAGGATCACCTGAAGCAACTGCTCCTCACAGAGCAAGAAGTAACTCCCTGATATCCTGATGACACATCAGGACAGCAATTCTTTAACGCTTACCGAGTGGTTTTTATCTTCAAAGCTTCACGAACACAAGCTAATTAATCCCCACAAAGCCTGAGGGAGCTACACAGGTATTGTTAGAAGCAGCAGACCAACAAAGGACTCCAGTTGTCACTGTGCCTCATTCTGTGGCTACTGCTGGCATCAGCCAGGGCACAGATTAAAATCTTCCAACTAAAAAGCACTCTCCTTTTTTTCCCCCCAGCAAGAGACAGTTCAATGAGGCTCTCCACAGTGATGCAGGACCTGGGATGCAAAACCAAGCTGGGCTGTTTCCACCCGGCTCAGTGCCATGCAGTAAGCTGCAGCCGCTGCCTCTTACCCAGGGGGCTCCGAGCTGCACCCGAGGAGCTGCGGCACCAGACCTCCAGGGGGGCTGCACAGAGTGATGCTCAGAAACCCAGTGCCAGCTCCTGCACTGCTGGAGCCCAGCTACAGCAGAGAAGCTGTACCTGCACACCTCAGCGACAGGCAGACGTAGCTCTGTAGGAGTGACACGGGCTGAGCAGCGTTGCAGTAGCGCTACAGAACGGCAGCCCTCTCCTGCCTTTCTTGCTATGACTTCCAGAGCCACATTAGCAGGATGAAGCAGCTGCCTTGGAGCATCTTGCTGCTCTGATAGAAAGAAAATATGCTCCTCCTTAGCATAGATAAGGGCCATCTGTGCATGGCTGAAGCGAGATAACGTTTAGGAACCTCCCAGGATATTAAGGCTGCACTTTCTTTGGCGTCTTGTGCTGTTCAAGCTCATGGCAGTGCTCCCTTTGAACTCACTGTGGTTTGTAGTTCTCACCACTTGCTCAAAATGAAGCAGAATGCAATGGTTCATCTAAATAATATGCTCAGGGAGAGCATATGTGACAACACACATGCTGATATGAGCCAGCTGATGTTTGGACATCACAGGCCTCTGCGTGGTGTACCTAGAGGTTAGACATGTATTTTGTTAAATCCTTCAGTCAATAAAACCCATGCTGCCTGTTTCTAGGTGGTGAATTACATATGGAGAACTGTTTTCTCTGTGGATGATAAATCAAAATAGGGCACAGTGCTCTCTGGACTTGTTACCAGGACTGAGACAAAGCACTGAGAGCATGGGGACCAGCATGGAAACTGCTATAGCAGATACGGTTTTTGAAACAGAGCTCCATGTGGCTGCGAGGCATCATTTTTCTGCACCACTGGAAGTCAGGCTATGCATCCTCAGGGCTGTTTGTTTTAGCCTGTTGTTAAAGACCGTCTTTAATGGTGGTTCCACTGTCGCCTCAGTGAATCTTTTCTAGTGCATCTCTATCCTGTTTATGGTTTTCCTAATATCTAACCTAAATCTCTCAAATTGTCACTGTTGCAATTACATCCTCATCCATTACTTCTCCGCAATTACTTCCTGTCCAATCCATCACAGACATGGAAATTACTTTATTTCCTTTCTCTTTTCAATGGTCTGGATCCACTTAAAGGATGCTGCTGTGTCCCCCCTCAGACTTCCTTTTAGTTTAAACTGCCCCAGTTCACTCAGCTGTAGTTTCTGCCTGGCTGATCTTGTCTGTTCCTCCCATCTGGTGTGTCCCTGGCTGCTCCATGTCCACCTCAGGATGTACTGGAGGTGTGACCTCACCAGTGCTGAACCAGTAAGCAAAGCAGCATCACCTCATATGTTTTTAAGGTTACCACACAAGAGATCTCTGCTTTTTGGGCGTGTCAGTGCTTGCTGGGGCCTGGGAGAGGCACGGTCCCACAGGTCAAGGGGGAGACAGCATCTCCCAGCCTGCAACAGTGACTCAGAAAACATTTCAGTGGTACATTTACCATCCAAGTTTGAGTTCTCGCCTCTTTTGTTATGTCAAGTGTAATAGTGAAGGAGACTTCCCACTGTCAGGAGATCTCCTCTATCTTCCTAATTTACTAATGCTAAAATACAGCAGTGGTAATGATGATATCACGGCTGTTAGAGAACTCATTCCAAAATTAATATACTCAGGACTCCACCAAGTGAAGCAAACTTATTGTAATGGGTGAGTCATGATAAACTGTAGAAAAAGAGTTCAGGATATTTGGCTGAAAGCTTAAAGGTCACATACAGGTCAGTAGGAGACTGAATTTTAAGATCTTAACTTTTACTCCTCCAGAAGGTAAATAAAGTAATTCTAATTGACATACAAGTAAGCAGTCTTTTGAGAGAGACAGAACAAACTGAATAGTGAAATGCAGTTATGTGGAAGTATGTCATTTGTTACCAATATCCTGACCCTTTAGACTAGATATAAGGAGTCCTTTGTTGGCCCACTGCTTCTAACAATACCTTTTATCTATTTAGGCTAGATATAAGGAAAAAGTTTTTTACAATAAGAGTGACGAAGAACTGGCACAGGTTGCCCAGAGAGGTGGTGGATGACCCATCCCTGGAGACCTTCAAGGTGAGGCTGGACAGGGCTCTGAGCAACCTGATCCAGCTGTAGGTGTCCCTGTGCACTGCAGGGGAGTTGGACTGGATGGCCTTTAAAGGTGTCTTCCAGCTTGGATGATTCTATGAACCTGGCCAAAGGTACACTGATGAGTGTCTTGAATTTGGCCAAACTTGATTTCCAAGTGAAAGCAAAGGTATATTTTGACAAAGAAATTATGGGGAGAGAAAAAAAAAAGAGGGGGAAATCACTGTAAGAGATAGGGCAGTGTCCTGGTTTGGGCTGGAATAGAGTTCGGTTTTTCCTAGAAGCTAAGTAACACTATCCTCACTGAAACCAGGACATGCAGGCTGCTTAATTAAAAGCAAAATGATGACTGGTGACCAGAAAACTTGGTATTTTGGAAAAAGTAGAGGGGATCTTGACAAAAGAGGGTTAACCTCAAAGTGTGAGGTGTTTATCCCACTTTCTCAGTTCTTTCCAGCCCATGTTTGTTGCTACGGGTTGCAAGAAATGAACGTGTTGTTAGTAGCATAAAACTTCGTTGAAGGGAAGGTGATTTTGTTTTAAACAAATCTATTGCCAGTCCCTCATGCTCAATGTCTGACTGCTCATGTACGTGTGCACAAACATGTATGTGTGCCCAGGACCTTCTCTCTGCATCTGGGGAGGGAAGGACAAAGGATGCTAACAACTGAGCCCTCACTACTTTTCTAGTTTGGCAGTGACAAGCTCCCTTTGGTTGGTCTTTTTATACTCTCTATGAGTCAAGCAATTACCATGGTGTGACACTTTGGCTCAAATCTTGCTCAGTCCTTGCTCCAACGATGTAAAGCAAGGTTGCTCCCCTTTATCTTTGTTGACCGTTTTGAAGTTGTCCACTTTCCTGCTGGGATAAGAGGAGGAAGATGGCAGAAGAGTTGTGGTATATCCTTGTTCCCAGTTCCTGTTATAGAAGTACACACTTCTGTGGGTGAGTCGTCTCTGGTGGGGCCTCACTGCAGAGTAGCCAACTGGTCTTCATGTGAACACACTCCTCAGCACTTACAGCATGACTTACTGCCATCTGCATCCTTGGAAATGAACACAGGATATTCCTTTAAACCTTGCTCTCTTGTTTCTTAGGATGCTGTGACACACAGGCATTTCTATTCATATGTCAGCCAGATTAATCTTAATGTCACAAATGCCTACATAGTTGATGGCCTGCAGCCAGGACCTTACAGCTTGAGAGCTTCTTCTCCAGGTTACCAGAAGCCCCCAGTCCAGCAGAGGCTGGGGAGAGCAGCCAGGTACAACCCCAAGCACACCTCTCCTCCCAGTGAGGTAGGCATGTCCCTTAACCAGGTAAGGGACTTTCTAACTTTCTAACCCAGGAAAGCCCTCCTTGCCACCCCACCTGGCCCCAGGATGGGTGCGTGCTAGGGCAGCCCAGGGCTGCTCCCCAAAGCAGGGAGGTGAGGAGCTCGCCCTCTCCTCTCTCTGCAGGCTGAGCTGCTTTGCATGCTTCTTCCTGACTGCAGGGCATCTTATGTTAAGGATATGGTGGAAAAAAAATCATAAATTTCAACCATTGGAAAACAAACAAACAAACAAAAACATTACCATCGCTTTATTAGAGCTGCACTATCTTTTCTAAGCTGAGATTTTCTTGAAGGTCAGAAATGATGTGGCCATTAGATTAAGCATCCATCTCTGTGTACCTGTACAGCAAATTTAATGGTGACACTCTTAGCCAGGTCCCATCAGGAGGAAAAGGATAATATGCCATTAAAACTGAAATTACTGCATTAGGTTCAAAATATAAATCCGTAGACCAGCTGTTACAGACTAGCAAGGGAGGGGGGACAACTCTGGCAAACAGTTTTTGTGGGTTTTTATATAGCTACTCATAACAGTGAAATTAAATGAATACATGTGTATGTGTGTACAGCTGGATTTATAGACTCTCTTTAAAATGTAAGCATTTTGGGTCCCACTGAAGTAGCAGAAAACAAGCTGGGATTGTTTCACCTGCATCACTGGCCTTCGGCTTCCATGTGTTCAGATATGCTTTGCCATGCCAGGAGGACTCGCCTATGGTTCAAACGCAGCTGTTTCTTGGGGCAGGTGTGGAAATTCAGGGGTTTGACCTTCGGCGCACCATGAAGTAGGAAGGAAGCTAAAATTGCAAACAGCATTTCCTTTGGCAAGTGCTACCCCTTTCCCTGCACCAGGACCCCTCTGTGAACCAGGGCCTCCAGGGCAGCAGTGCAGCACAAATCCCTGCTTAGTATCGGTGGCAGTTTTCATGTATTTTCTCTCCCTTAGGTACTCCTGGCTAGCTCTCTGGGCAGGGCAACCTGCTGTAGCTCTGCTTGCTTCAGCAGAGCTTTGCCAGTTTGGAGTAGCTGAGGACATAAAAAAGTGCCTTGTTCAGCCACCAGTACGGTGTTTGAGCTGGGGACAGTGTATACGTGGAATGTGCACAGTAAGAGTTCCCCTTTGTGTGCCGCGCACTGCCAGAGGGTTTGGAGATCCACAGGGGCTGCCCCTCAGTGGCTGCAATGGCATGACTGCTTCTGCAACAATGAAAAACATCATTTCAGAGTTCATTGAGAACAGTCTAGGGGTGCATATGGTCGTCTAAAAGAACCCACCCTGCTGTTGAGCACCTTGTGATTTTATCTGTACATTCTTCTTTACTTTTCATCTTTCCAGCTTACTGCAACCGTTCTGTTACCAGCCTTTGCTTCTTCACATAAATGCAATTCAAATGCATTGAAAAATGCAGTTTTTCAAACTCATCTAGTCATTCCGCATGATATTCCTACTTTTTGCTGCACTGGTAGATACTTCCTCAATTTGTGTCATCACAAAATTTTCTTAATATAAGTATATATTTAAGTGTCATATTAATGTAACTTCCTTTTTCCAAAAACCTGTAATGAAATTGTTGTACGAGAGCATGGACAGTACTTTTGGTCCCTCTTTGTGCAGAAAACTCCTTTGGCATGGTCCTTCCTTTTCCAGCAAAGCCAGCTGTTCTGTTGCACTGAGCACACCACTGCCTGCCACATGCTTGTGCTGTGAATTGCAAAGGCTGATTTAAATAGCAGATTCCCACATGACACTATTGTAAATGCTTTGCCAAAGTCCAGATAGCTATATTTTTCTTTTTTTTTTTTTTTTCTTCAGAAATGTGATATCTCAGGGATAGATAGCAGACTACATTTTTTCCCATTTACTTCCATATTTTTTATATGTATACTCGTGTATTTTAAATCAAAAATTGTTGTAACAAATTGCACAGAACTGAGCTCAGGCAAAAAGACATACAGACAATTGCTCAGGTGACTTTTCCCTGTGTAGGTGCTACCAGTGCTGCTCTCCAGGCAGCCGGTGCCCCTTGACAGTGGTGTTTGCTGTCCTAGTCACTCAGAATTGGGAGTCCTGGTCCCTCCACCCCCATCTGAACACACCACCTTGCATTTCCACTTCTTGACTTTCTCTCCTATTGCCCGTCCTTTAAATATAGTGCACCCCCACCTTTAATTCAGTATCGCTTGTTACAGTAGTAAAGTACCCATTTAGATTTGAAGCCATACTCGAATTATCTCTGATCTTCATATCATTCACATCAGTTCCATTTTTTTTTCTCCTTGTTCTCCATTTATTTATATAGCTGATGATCCATTTGTTATTTCATTTTCCTTTGCAATGCTTCACTTTCAGCAGTTTCCGCTGTATTTCTGCACTCTCTCACCTCCAAGTCAGTTTTCCTAGCTGAGGTGTCTCTTTTTTCATGCCGTGTAAGTGCTTAGATTGCTTGGACTCAGAGCGATTAACTTTGCTCTGTTTTAGAAGAGACAAGGGGTCTCATGGCGAGAGGCATGTCCCAAGTGTTGAGGTGCGTGAGCGGGTGCAGGGCCAGAGCTGCCCGGTGGTGGCAGTGGGAGCGGGGTCATTCCCTCTCCTGGCGTGGGACAGAGGAAACCCAGAGCTCAGTGTTGCCTCAGATTTTTGCCAGGAGATATGTAGGACAATCTCAATATTTCAGGACTGCACTGGCAACCCGGGATGTCTGATCTCTATGAGTAATAGCCATTTTGAAGCGATTATTCATCCCAATAGATCTGAAGCATTTCACCAGAAGTGTTTTTCTCCCCTCCTAACTTACTTGAAGGTTTCTTTGATCTGAATGTCAAGTCCTTTCTAAATTGAAGTCCTTGAGTTATTTGGTCAACTTATTTTCACTAGTTGTTTCCTGGTAGCTCAATAAATAGTAACAGATCTATTTTTGTTGATTCTTTGATTTAATTTTAACTGAGCCAGCCCATGCCTGCTCACTGCAGAATTCTTGTCTATGATTAGCTCCTGCATGATGTGTTCCCTGCTCACTGAAACCAGGTCTTAACTACAGCTCTGCACATTGACTGCTTGGTGAAGAAATCTGACTCTCCCAGTGAGCATCTAGACCATAATATTGCTGGCAGTTCTGCAGTCTTGGCATTGGATGTGGCATTGCTATATGAGCACTATGGAGAACTAAAGTCTTTCCTGATGCTGTTCTTTGGCCTATAGGAGATCCAGTAGAACCCACTTTTACTGTCCCTCCTTAAAATTATTCTGGCTTGAACAGATTGCCTTCTGCCTATGCTGCCTTGTCTTTGCTTATAACCTATTGCATCATGGCACTACAACATCAATCTGCCAAGATAATCTTTATTTCCATCTTTCCTGAACAGCATGTACCTTTCAAGGATTTGCAGAGCACAGGTAAATAGAGTAGCTTTTAGGGCAGTGTTTTCTTATGCCTTTCAAGTCCTTGTACCTTTTTTTTTTCTTTGTGTTTTCTTTAAAGACTTGCATTCCAAATGCATAAAAAAGGCAGTAAAATCTTCCCCTGGAAACCTGTATGCCTTGTCTGAGAAACAGGTATTTCATGGTCTTCACTGGGAACATCTGAGCTGTACAAATGCCATGCTAATGTTCACTGCCGCTCTGGAGGAAGCCAGTGCTCTTAGCACGTTCACCACATATCTTCCCTGCCTGAGATGTGCCAGAGACAGCAGCCTCCTTGGGTGTTCCCCATCCTTTACTGTGTATTCCACTATCCATCTGTTATGAATCACTCATAAACCCAGCCTAATCATGACAAATATGTGAAGAACTAATTTGCAGCTCACAAGATGAGCTGAATTGGGTTGACTAATGAAGGCAATGATGCCACTAACTTGATTTGATTTGTATACGTTTAGACGCATTTTAAAGTCAACAGGGAAGTATGTGCAACTTGCATAGCTCAAATGTTTCCTGGTAATTATCTCCCCTTTTGTGATAATCAAAATCATTGGCAAGTAACCACAACCATGCAACCCAATCACAGAACAGTTATACCATGTTGGCAGTTGAAATGGTCATTTGATTTCCAATGGGAGTCTGTTGCCAGGTAGGTCCTCAGCAGTGTTTCTCACCTTCAGATTTACCTATTTATGCAATCTTTACTATGCCACAGAGAAGAATTTGTTACACCTTCTGCAACTAAGCTAGGTGCTACGTTAGATAACCAAGTTTCCAAGATCCATATAAATCCCAGATAAATTGTTTTCCTCATTAGGAAATTAAAGTAAACCTGTGAAAACAATAACATATATCAAGATCTTAAATTTTCTATTAAGCTCCACTTGCCTGCAGTTCCTACAGCTGAGGGGATGGAAGACTGACCAACACAAGGAAGTAACTTCTCTAACATCCTAATTCAAAAAGGCCACAGGGCCATACTGTGGCAATGCAGCTCTTGTGTTATGAAAAAAGTAACATTTTACTGAGTCAAGAACGTGATGCCAATTATGCTTTTCAGTTGCAGAAGTCTGCTGTCCATTGCAGTGGCACATTTTGTGTAAGTTCCTTCCTGATATACGATGATCCACATTGATAGACTTCTAGCCTATGACACTGCCATCACAAATGATAATTTATAACAGCTTTAGCTCTGCTCTTTCAGCGCTGGTTTTCAAGGACTGCAGCCAAGAGCTATTCACCAGAAGTAAATCTGGGAGGAAGTTCACTTACTATGAATATTAATTAATGTTTATATACTACGGTTTATTTTGTTATGCAGTGATTTAATTCAGAGCATTCAAAATAGTGCTGTGTGGGTGAAGAGAATCAGTAGCCATGTGCTCAATTCATTCCAGAGATAAACCTGCCTCCATTCATTTTCTTTTGTGGTATAACCTGAAAACAAGCTTTAGTCAACGTGGCAGAAAGGAGCGTGCCTAAGCCAGTGACAAGTGGTGCTTCTGTGTTCTCTGTAATTATGCAATAAAGAGAAGATGTTCACATTCACCTCCGAGCCCTTCCCCTGTGTTGCTCTTCCCATGTGACAGAGCTAGCCTCTTCACTTTGCTGCTTTCTTCTTATTCAGACTAATCATCTCCTTGCAGAGACACTAGTGGAAGTGATTGAGACGAAGGGGTGTAGCATCATCTTGATGCTGAAGAGCATTCAGAGAAGGTAAGTGCATGACTCCTCAGCAGAGTGAGAGAAGAACACGCAGCTGAAAATATTTTTCTTCATCTGTAAGAAAAACAGGAATGGCTGGGTCATCAAAGATTGCTACCATGCTTATATTTTATATGTTGTGGCATAAGAAAGTATCGCATAGTTTTATACTTTGTAATCAAAACCCTGCATTTTTCTTGTGATTAGCTTTATTAGGCTATACTTTCAAAAGGTGCCTCTCGTCTCAGAATCTATGCTATGAGTAAAAAACCCACTGGAGACTGTTAGCCCCAGTAAGTCTCTCTTTTCTGGCATCAGCTCTTCTATTCCTTAAGGTACAAACCCAAAACCCAAACTCCTGCTTCAGTAAGTAGCTCAAAAGTGTAGCATACCATCATAATGAAGAAGAACTCTTATTCTCTTAAATTAGATGTTAGGCATAATGTGAGATGCATTCCTCCTTCATCCACACCCAGATTTCCTCACTGAAGTCAATAGTAGCTGGACCTGTAGGGGTTAAGGAAACAATTTGATCCATTTGGGTGGCACAGAACAGACTTCAGAGGATCACACAGCCTAAGGAGAGAGCAGAGTGTTGCCCATTGTATTTACTACCATGTTTGTTTTGGGAGCTAAATTATTCTTACTAATTCTGCTAGCAGTGTAATACGCTGTCTCTGTAATGGAAAGCATATGAAAGCAAGCAGATGGTGAGAGCAGAAAAAAACCTAAGCATGTCCTGATAATGTAGTAAGCAAGTTCATTTTTTTGGCATTAGGCTTTCATAACGGAGGCAGGGTGATAACAAGTACAGACACATTTTAAGAGCTCAGTTCATCAAAAAATATAGCCAGTTTCATTGCAGGGCAGTGGAAGATTACTTTCTGAGACTTTTATATAGATAAAAGCTAGATGTGAATGTTGTTGAATTACACCCGTTCATTTATTATTGCTGGCAGATGAGTGACAGAACAGATACTGGTCAGAGTGATTCCATCACAGCCCCTGCGATCGCTCATATCGTTACAAATGTAGAGTCTCTCACCCATTGATTTGCAAATATGCAGCCACCCTGCATTCCAGAAACACCACTGACACTTCGATACAGGGTGTTATCACAGTGGGCAGTATTGGAGATGCAAAATATTTTATTTTGCTTTTAAAGTCTTCCGTCTCTGGTTTGAAGTTTGGAAGCTCAAGGTTGTTGCTGCTTGGATACCTGCGTGCACAGCTGCAGCACGTGCAGATCCCACCTCCCACTGGCAGGGCAGCACGGTGGGGAGAGCAGAGCTGGCCTCACCTTCAAACCCAAGCAAATGGCCCTGGAATCCGTTCTGGGAAGAACGGACCAGCCTGACTACCTCCAACCTACACTTTAAACACAGGCAGAAACAAGGCCAGATTTAGTGCTTACACAGGCTATCACGTTCAGATTCTTCAGAGAAGGGATAAATGACTTTTTGTTATAATTTCCTTTTGAAGCAATGCAGTTGCACCGTTGTGTGACTTCTCAAGTGGCTTCAGCCATTCATTGTGAGATGTGGCTGCAAGCAAGGCCCTTCCTCCAGCTGCCAGGAGTTCTTCAGATAGAGTAAGGGAGGAGAAGCTGCAGATGCGCTGCTGCTGCGTGGAGGGCAAATGCCAGCGCACAAATTGGGGAATAACAGAACTGAGCACAGCAAACTCTTCTGCAGGGAAGGGGGAGAGGAGGCAGCCCCGTTTCTCATTAAAGCATGTAATTGGTTACAGTGCTCTTTCTTCATCATGCGGTAACACGGCATACTAAGTAACACAAGTTTTTTTTTAATATTTCATATGCATCTGGTTCATTCCTGACTCGAAGAAACAAAGGCAAAAAAGCATTTTTGATTGCTTGCTCCCTCCGAGGACCCTGTTCTTGCTGCTTCCTGAGGAAAGATGTCTCCCTTTATCTTTTTTTAGTAATGGCTTGCTGATTTAACCTCCCAGGAGATAACATTTTTTCCTCTGTATTGCTTTTAGTGTCTCCAGGAAGTGGCAGGTGGTACTGCTCAGGAGATTTCTTTGATGGCCCCATGTCCTCTCCTTCTCATTACCCAGGCAGGAGAGGGGTTGGCTGTCGCACCCGGCTCCCAGCCATCCCTGCTCCCCAGCTGTGCCGCCCACCTCACCGCGGCTGCCTGCCCTTGCGGGGCCTGAGGACAGGAACAGAACCTGGGTGACCTGGGACTGCCCTGCTGCCAGGGCAGAGCCCGAGCCTGTCTCCTGGCATCGCCTGGGCAGGGGCTGACCCGCTTGGCAGGGACGGGACGGGATGGGGCCCGCCGTGACCCCAAGGACCCAGCTCAGGCCTGTGAGCAGCAGGTGGCCATGGGCCAATGGCCGGTGGTCAGGGCACAATGCTTGCCTCTAGGCACTGCCTCTGGGTGCTGTGGATCTCTCCTGCAGTTGCGTGAGACCTTGTTCCCACGTTGTTTAGGCTACGGCCAGAGGGCCTGTTTCCAAAGCAAAGTGCTGCTCTCCCTTGCTCTTAATTTTTGCCTGATAATCCCCCCGCCCCGCAAATAGGCTTAAATGCAGCGTCTTTATGCAACTGTTCTTTTCAGTGTTTGTCCTGTAGTGAGCCACAACGTGTTGTGTCTGCACACCTCTGAACAAGGCTGTGAAAGCACCAGAGGATGTTTCCAACCACTGGCAAGCTGCCGCTGTTCACAGCCAGCAGAAGCCCTCCCCACTGCCAAGCCTGCCTGCCCCGGGCTGCTATGGTTGTTTCTAGGGTCAGAGGAAAAGCAAAGGGAAGGAGGGAGCTGTGTCTGGATATTTTAAGCAACTAATTCTAGTGGAACAAATGGCACAACAGCCACTTCCCAAACAGAGGCATCTGAGGGGTGTTTGTCAAGGCTTGGTGCAGGAGCAGTGCTGTCCCTGTGGTGTCCTGGGCCTGTTAGGGAGCACCAGGCAGGACCCACCCGGCCAAGCCACAGCTGTGGCCATGCTGGGGCAGCCCCGGGAGCTTGGCTGGCTCCTCCCAGGTGTGCAGGAGCAGGCCAGGGGCATTGCCTTGGTCCAACTGCCCAAGTGCTCCTGGATCACCCCTGCTGGAAGTGGCACAGCCCCGTGGATCACAAAAACCTTTCTGAAGAATGAGTTTTTAGCCCGGGTCTCCCACATCTGAGGCTCGTAACCTTGCTGCTGGTCCATTTTCCAGTAGGGACTGAATATATTACAGAGTGAAAATTTCACAGGCAGATAAGTCCCAGCACCTGCTGGCTGGAGGCCACAAGCCATGACCTTCCGTCTCCTCCAATGTTCGTATTTTCCTCTGCGGGAAAGAGCAACACAGTAAAGAATTCCTGTTATTTCAAACATTTCACCATGGTGTTATCTTGCCTAGTCTAAACAATGATCCCACTTGCTCTTGAGAGTTGTTAGCATTTTCCCCTGCAGAGTACAAACTTTGTTATTCCCAGTGTGTTCCTAAAAGCACAGGGATACAGATATCTGTGACATGGAGTAGCAGCATAGCTTTTGATATCATCAATCCAGATACATATTAATTGAAAAAAAAAAAAAAAAAGAGAAATAATTGCGATCCATGCTGTGATGCTCCTGCCCTGCATGTGCCATTTCTTAATGCAGGAAGCGGGTCACATCCCAGGCTCTGTTTCGGTCCCAGCTGTATGAAAGCCTGGGTGCTACTGAAAGAACTCCCCATGCCTGCTCTGGCATGTGCAGAACATGTCACTTGCATCATTGCCTTAAGAGCAACAGAGATTTCTTTTTATTTTGGTGGTCACTTAGTAGCGAAAACCACTGGCCACATCAGCGGTCTTAAGGAGGCTAAAGGACAACGTGCTGTGTGCTGTGCAAAGCAGTTGGAAGGCTCCAAAGCTCTGTTGGTTCCAGGTGGCCAGGCATGGCCGGCGTGGTCAGGAAGGGCAGCATGTAGCTTTGTCACCCCAGTGTGTCCTAGCAAGGGGATTTCTGAATGTCCGCTGTGATCAGAGACAGCAGCCTGGAACCGTTAAGGAACACACCTCTGCTGTAGCATGCAGACAGTAATGTTCCTCCGATTACATGCATGCTGAGGGGCAGCACATTAACGATACTGAGATAATCACCACGCAAATACCTGCAACAGGTAACTCTGCAACAGCTGCAGCCACAGCGTTTATTTGTGTTTGTATTCACTGACCCATTGAAGGAACTGGGTTGTGAACACCCTGACTCTAGTGGGAAATGCCTGGACAGCCAGACCAGACCCGACCCAGACATCCAAACCTGGGCTTGAATGCAGACTGCACAGCTAATCCCTACTTAATTTATAGTAGCCTGAACCTAAATGTGAGCTCCAACCACCATGTTACCAGAAATCTGAACCTGGATTTAGCTCTCCAAACAGCTTGGGTCTAGTCTTGAAATTACCCAGTTGTCAGCTGCAATCTACTCTAGAGCTGCAGATTTATTTCTCCAGGAGGCAGGGAAACATATTATGTTGCCAAACTACTTCCAGTCTTTTCCAGAATTACAAGTCAGGGGATGGTGGGTAAGTCTTGTGATTTCCATCCTAAAATCTAAACCAGATGGGCTACCCTCCCAGCATAAATATTTAAGCAAGAAAAGCAAAAAAACTGGCAGAAAAAGTTCTGTTTCTGGATTAATTGCATTATTATGACTTACAGTATTTAATGAGGTGCACACAAAGCTAGTTTACAAGATAGTTTGATCACCATCTTTGGTTTATCCCAATAAAATTTGGAATTTTTGTTTTCTCAGGAATAATGAGGTAACCATAGAATAATAAAGTAGCCATGCTTATTAGAAACAGAAAGGGCTCAGCCTGCAGAAGAAAAGACCCTCTTGGTGAAGCTCTTGTTAAATTAATCCAAATATACAAGTGATTAAAGGTGATCCAGCAAAGCCATGTTACTAACATCAGCCCAGGTGGGATGAACAGAACAGAGCACAGGCTTTGGGAAGTGAGAAGGGGGGTGAGGAGGAAATCTGTGGGCAGGCTCCTCAGTCCCTGTCCCGGCAGAACAGCCAAGAGGCCCCGCACTCTTGCTGCACAGCACCGCAGGCCTGTTGCCTGGGTGAAGTATTGAGCTAAGAACTTTGAGGTTTCCTTTTCGGGGAAAAATGAGGTGAAGATACAAAGCCCTAGAGCTGTCCTCAAAGTGGCAGGGCAGCGGGGGAGCCCATGCACCTTGGATGTGGGTGGGACGGTCGCTGTTAATGGCAATGAGAAAGGATTTACCTGCACCAGACCTGGAGACAAACACTGAACCCACAAACCTGGAGGACAGGGAATGTGGGACAGGGAGGGAGAGGGGAGTGGAGAGGGGTAGCAGGTGCTGATGTGAGTGAGGAGGGAGACTGAGCATCCTTTTGCCTCGGGCTAGACCTGCTAGTTGCATTCCTACTGGCTGCACCCAAAATAATGCCAGTAACTGCAGTGTATGCTTCAGGATGTTGAATCAAAGAACAGGAAAGAAAAAGAGAACCGGTTTTACAAAGCATCACAGACTACTCTGCTTCCCAGCGGTCCCCTCGGACAGGCACACAGGACTCAGTTTGGCAGTACCAGAGCAGCTTTATGAATGTTTTCTTGTAGTTTTACATTATTCTAAAATGTGCTTTGGTTACTGCTGAATAGTCATCAGTCTTTTTCCCTCTGGCTGTAAAGCATGTGCTGTCTCGGATCCTAGTTCCACGAGGTTAACAGAAATCCTTCTCCTTATTTTTTGCTTTCAGTCTTTCAGCATTTCTGCCACTGAAGATCCTCTTCTACAGGCTCAAGTTGAAAAATCTTTGTGGCAGATTTGGCATTGCCTGTAATAATTTATGAATGTGATGTGTTGACATGTTTACTGTGTGCATACATTGAGCCACTTCAATCGCTGGGTTGTCAAGAAGTGTACCCAGGAGAGCGCAGATGAATCCAGGCACGCAGTTTTCAGGAAGCACTTGGGAACTGAAGCAAGCGCCCTTTGCTGTGACATTTTGGGTGGGCTCTGCTAGGCTCACAGGAGAGACTTCCCTGGGAGGACATGGGTGCCTGCAAAGGAAGGCATGAAAGACCCTGGAGTGTTTACAGAGAACCATTTAAGCGGAGGCTTTGGAGAGCAAGAACCAAAAAGGAATTGAAAGTGCTCAGACCTGCAGATGTCTAATTCAGTAGACATTGCCAAGACCGCAAGATGAAATGGATGTGGAATATTTTTCTAACCAACATGCTTTATTTCAGTGGTTAAATGGCCCTTCTGTTTTATAAACATTGTTTGGGTCCTGCAGGAAGGCTGAAGGTCTCTGTTGCCATGCACACCTGTGAGCCTGGAGAATGCAGCAGGTACGCGGGCTGGAGCTTGCCATCAGTGTGCCAGACCCACATCACCCACTCACGGGAAGGTGAAATCTTGAGGCCTGGCGTAAGAGGAGTGTAAGTCAGGAAGGCCACTGACAGCCAAGATCCAGCAGTAACCATAACAACACCATCATCTTTCTTGTAAGTCCTAGCACGTAATTCTACTAATTACTTTTATTAAACATTTAAGCCTTAGCCTTCAAGTGATTCATATTTGTTACAAAAAAAACATCCCATTAACACAAAGTACAAGCTGAAACAAAGTTAATGAGCCCTAATACTTGCAGGATAATTCAAAGTTTGAGTGATATTAACAAAAATAAAATAAGGATGAGTGGAAGAAATCCACTTTCAATGTCCACCAGAGAACCTGAATTTTATCCTTTTGGTTCCTAAAAGCAAGTCTATTGCTCAAGCGTCTCTTATGCTATTATTAAAGTTGTACCAGAACACAGAGATGTGCATAATTAAGTGCCCCTCTGTGACCACAAAGGGTCTGCCAGGCTGTCCGTGGGGAATGCGAGGAGGCTTGATTCAGAGGCATGAAACAGAATCCCATTACCCTAATCCCCTTGTATTCTGCTGCCCTGGATGGGGCTCCGTCCCATGGGCCAGGGACATGGTCTGCCAGCAGGGGCTGTGCTCAGTGCATCTGGGGAGGCAACAGGAACACAGCCTGGAAATGCATTCGTGAATGTCTGTCCTATGAAAATCTTCAACAGAACTCAAGTCTGGCTCCCTAAAACCTGAGGCGCTACCAAAATGTGTGTCTGAAAATGTAGACCGAGATATTTTTGATTGTCCCTGGTTTTGCAGTCAGATACTAATGGCAAATGGGTAAAAGGAGTAAAAGTCACTGATATCTTCCTGCCCTGGACAGCACATGATGTGGCTTAGAGCACTGCCATTTTTATCTTTGTGTTCCAGTGAAGAGACTAAACACACTCAATAAGAAAATGGGCAAGCAGCACAGCTATACAATGGCATTTTGGAAGTGATGAATGAGCATTTGCTACCAGAGCTATGCTCCTTTTCATGTGGTTCCCATGAAGCAGGACATCTGCCCTGTGAACCTCCCGGCCAACCCAGTTTCAGCAAACAACTTTGGAGGTGAAAAAAGGGAGTGGG
Source organism: Alectura lathami (assembly GCA_013399715.1). Taxonomy (NCBI): domain Eukaryota; kingdom Metazoa; phylum Chordata; class Aves; order Galliformes; family Megapodiidae; genus Alectura; species Alectura lathami. Next base: position 31,358 of record VXAV01004698.1, read on the forward strand.
TAACAACGCCCCACAACAGAGCTGCAGAGCCGGGCACGCACGGGACTATTGCGCACAACTGCAACAGTTCCTGGGTTTGCCCCTTGGTAGATGCCCACATGGGGCTACAACAAGCCCTTGCAGGGCCACGAGGGGTTTTGCTGCAGGACCCAAGCCACTGTGTAGGTTCCTGTGGGAGCAGAGGTGTTCCCAAATGGGATCCCTGTGGCAAGGCCCCTCTCTGCAGGGATGTTTGCTCTTGGGTAGGAGAGGAGGCCCCAGCGCCCTGGGGCTGTGGGTTTGGATGCAGGAGGCTGGGGGTAACACAGCTCCCTGGGAGAATGAGGCTTGGTGAAAAATGTGAAGGGGAATTAGACAAAATGGGCTGACTTGGACACAGGAGAACGTTCTGCAGCATAAATCATAAATTCTCCCCCATTTGGAGAGAGGTAAGAATTTCATCTTCATTAATTTCAACTGGCAGATACAGATAACAAAGCAGCCCTCCGTATGGGAGAGCGAACATTGCTAAGGCTGATGCAAAGAGACAAGATGCACTTGGAAACAGAGGAAAAATACGTCACTGAGAAAGTTTCCACTATTAATATTTTTCCCTTGCAAATGTGGGTCTCCTAAAACACTCCTTTCTTTAGGAAGGATCTAAATGAAGAGGAGGTGGGAAGCAGAGTTAGAAAGCACATAAGAAAGCCTCGAATACATGAGTGGGAGGAAGGAGGAAGAAATGAAAGAATAATGAAGCTCGCCTTGCTGGGAGCTAACGGAGGCAGGGAAATGCACATACTTGTGGCTGCATTCTGCAGGAACTTGGGCTGAGGCTTCAAACTGCTGCAGCTGGTGTAGGTACAGTGCAGAGCAATTCAGGTGGCCCAAGCAAAGGACAAAGAAGCACTGCTGCTGCTTCTGCCAGGAAAATTCCCTGGCGCAGAGCTGATGGGCACGCACAGAGAAATGCTGTGCTTATAGCACGGGTACAGGGCAGACCTGTGAAGGGTGACCAGCACGCGGTGTCCATGGTGACTGTGTGACTTGGGGAGTCCCTGGGCGGGGCCAGGCCTGGGCCACACATGGAGGCTCCCATTGCATCTGTGGGATTTCCCTATGTGGAGATAGTGCATTTATATTTCTAAAAGCAATTCATAGCTGCCTCGTTACTGACATGGTGCCCAGGGTACCAGCTGCGCTGGTAGCTGAGCTGAAACCTTTGGCTGCCTGTGGAGTGTTCCCATTACTGCTAACCCGGGTGGTTCTGCTTGGTGCTCCCAGCGGCGACCTCACTGAGCTGGACGAACGGAGCTGTGAGCTTTGCTTCGGGAACCCTGGGGTTTTGTATTTGCTTTGAACAAACTGAGCCCATCCATCCCTTGAAGAGAGAGCATCAGGGCAGCAGCAGGAGAGTAGGGTCCGTCTGCCCCAAACTGGTTGCTGTCACGGCATGCCAAAATTGAACTCAGGGGTAAAGGCAGGTTTTTCCGACAAGAACCACAGCAATCACATACACCTCCATTTGTCACTGGGTAGGCTTGGCTGGGGAAAGGTAAATCTGCAGTGAATGACTGAATGCCCTGTACAGGCTTGGCGGCTGTCTGGGTGCGTGGCAGCACTGGTGGCTCCAGGTGACCCTGCTCGCTCTGTGCTCAGAGCCTGGGCCGAACCCTGCTGCGCTTCCCTTCGTAGAATCATAGAATAGAACTCCCAAGGAGTTCTTCTCCCAGCTTGTACACATACCTGGGACTGCCCCGACCCAAGCGCAACGCCTTGCACTTGGCCTTGTTGAACCTCACTAGGTCCAGGTCCATTTGCATGGCATTCCTTCCCTCTGGTGTATCAATTGCATCACACAGCTTGCTGCAAACTTGCTGAGGGCGCACTCAGTCCCACTGTTCAGGTCGTTGAAGAGCCCCAGCCTCAGGACAGACCCGCGGGGGTCACCCCTGGCCACCGACTTCCACCCGAACACGGACCCGCCGCCTCCTCGGCGGGGCGGGGCGGCGGGGCCG
>VXAV01004698.1:33999-64684 GCA_013399715.1 Alectura lathami
TTACCGAAACTTCCCTCGCGGCGGCGGGGCCGTTCCGGCGGCGCTGTGCCGCCGGGCAGCGGGGCGCGCGGGGTCGTGGTTTCCCCGCGCTGATCGCTGAGGGTGAATCCCAAACGAAAACGAGCCAGCGATGGAATGGGGTCGTGCGGTATGAAAACCAAACAATCGAAACGTCTCTTACGGGCGCGGTAAGCGGGGCGGCAGGGCCGGGGTTTCCTTAGCCTGCGCCCCGTATGGCCGTGAACAGCGAGCTGTGCTCGCTTGCAGCCCCGGACACGAGGGCTCGCGACGGCCGCCCCAGCGTTACGTGTCACTGGAGTAGCTCCGGTACGGGGACCGTCCCAGGAGCTGTGAGGTCTGTAAACACTTTGCTGATTGGCTTGAAAATTTAGACACGGGAAGCGGATGGTATCTAATAACAGACAAGTGGAGACACTGTTGTCATGGAAACTGAGAAGACTCCCCCCATTTTTTTTTTTTCTTTTCTTTTCTTTTTTTTTTTTTTTTTTTAAAGTCTGCATATCATCAGAAATGCCTGCAGAACACGTTGGCTTCTGTTGGCGTTCCCACAGCATCTGTTGAAACCTGAGAAGGTGCCCGTCAAATCAAGGTCATTTCGCAGCAAACCTGCACCGCCAGCCTGGCTCCAGGCCGGCCGTGGGGAGAGTGGCTGCGAGGGGCAGGGCAGGGGCAGAAGGGTGGTGGTTGTTCTAGTGGGTGGCTGCGTTTATGTGGTGCCCACCTCTGGGGTGGGGAAGGGGAGTGGGGTTGAAGAGATCTCTCTTTGTTCCTCCTGGCTGCAAAATTATGTGAAAGCATAAGGATGTGAACTTGGGTGTTAAGGCTGCTTCACAGCTCTGGCCTCACCTGGGGAAAAAAGAGGGGGCAAATTGTTATAGGCAGCCCTGTGCAAATTGTTTTTAATAAAAAAATCACTGCTTGGTTGTGGAGTGCTATTTGAGGACAAAACTGGAGATAGGAAAATGAAATATACTTCATTACAGATGAATGCAGCATGAGAAAAGGCTGTTATTGTGGTAAATTGGAATTTTACTTTGCTGGACAATTAAGATTGTATTGTGTATGAAAGGAGAGTGGTTTTGCTTTCAGAGCAGCAGAGGAGTGTGCCACAATAAACTCCCAAGAAATGCTGTAATGCGTTTGCTTATTTTCTTGGGTAGCAGACAATCTCAGATGTCCTTGATGGAGATGTCTCAGAGTATCCACTGTGTTTTCTCTGAAATGTTTCATTTTATTGCTCCTGTTCACCTTCATTTTGCAGTTCCCAAGCTGAGAGAAACACCCAGGTGCCTCTCTGCTGTGCAAGCCATCACTTCAGAGCCTGCAGTGACCACTGCTACCCTTGGTGTCCCTTTGCTTGCAGATTCCGCTTCTTGCATTGTCCTTCCTTCAGCACGCTGTCAGTAGCAAACCCTGCAGGCCTGGGGCAGGTGCTGTGCACCTCTCCCAGTGGTCCGGTGGGGAGGAGCTGGTGCCTGTCCCTGCAGGTGGGCACAAGCAGCCCTGGGGCGGTGCCTCATCCTGCTCGCCTCCCATCAGCTAGGTGCTGCTTCAAGTTGCCTTGGAGTGCAAATGGAGAAAGTCTGGGTCGGAGCGAAAGTGGGCTTGCTTACAGAAAAGAATTTCCTGTTGTTGGGAGCGCCTTTATCTGCAGGAAGGTTGGCCTGCAGGAAGCGTGTCGGTTGCTTTTTTTCACTAAGTGAAGGAAATGCACTGGATTAGGGACTCTCTGGATTTACCCTTCGTGGGCCTTGGGGTCTCTGCTGCTGTATTTGTCTCTAATGGGTTTAGTTTGTGAAAGTTTTGCAATGCTGGTTGTTCCCAAGTGAAATGCAAGAAGTACAATTCTTGTGTTGTTCTGCCTTTTTTTTTTTTCTTTTATTAAAAAACAAACGAACAAAAACCCCAAATCTCTCTGGGCTACATTTTCGAAACCATGCAATTTACGATTTATACCTTTTGAGCCTAATTAATGATTTTAATATTCAGTGTGGATACTCACAGGTGTTTTTTTTCTCCCTTAGAGAGGAAGATCAAAAAGTGCACCAGTTATTTTACTAACAGGAGCAGTACTTACACTCCTAAACTGTCTTTCATCCTGGATCGTAAATCACCTTACAGAAATTATTTTTTTTAATATCCACAGAAATTTTGTGAGCATAGGAAATTGAAATTTAATGTTTTGCCCCAGCTGCCCAAAGTTACGAGGCATATGAATGGTTCCTTAGAGTGCAGTGGCCAGGGTGTGGGGCTGGGGATGGGTGGGACGCGGCTGGGCGAGCGGTGAGGGCTGCGGCTTGGGTCGCTGTGTTTCTGCAGGCAGGGAGATTGGGGGAAATAAGCAGTATTTCTCAGCTATCAGCTCACAACGGAGTATTTACGGTGCTAGGCTGAACTTCTGTAGAGTTTTGAGCGGGGGAAGTGTGGAACAGTTGCATAAACTTGTAAGGAGGTGCCTGGCTTGCTTCATGGTATGGTTTTTTTATGTAGGACATGTCCTAGAGGTGAGAACTGTGGCTGACAGAAGGGGCTACTAGAGCTGGGGGCTCTCCAGAAGCCAGAACAGGGCTGGAACAGGACCATCCTGCCCGGTTCTGGAATTTGTCAGTTCGTGACTTGAGATGTAATGCAGCACAGCGCGGCCTTGGCTGCCGGCTTGAAATATGTCTGGGAAACCGCACTTGGCTTGTTACCTGCTCTTGCAGCTGAGCCAAGCCAAAATCAAACTGTAAAAAGAATAATAATTTTAAAAAAGGAATCCGACAAAACAGTATTGGCTCTGTTTTTTCAGAAGTGATCAGCTGATTCTGGGAAACCAGCATGAAGCTCTGGAAGGAAAGGCAGTGTTCAGAGGGTGGCTTTTCTGTAGGGTTTGGAAGTCCCATTCTGCTTAAGGTGCCAGCAGTTCAGCTGTCAGGAGCCAGGGCAACCCAGACCATCCTTACCTTCACTATAAGACTTTTGGTGCCTTTATCAGTGCTGAGACTTTTGCTATGGCCTGCAGTTTGCTGTCTGGCTTGAGGCCTGTGCCTTGGTCTCCTGCACAGCCCGTGGAGGAGCGAGGCTTGCTGTGGATGGGCCCTATGCTAGACGTGCCTGCTGATGGGCATGGACGATGGGTAGAGCTCACTGAGGCTTTAGGTGGTTCGAGCTGTGTAGGGCTGCTCTGGTGTCAGTCCCACTGCTGCTGATGGTCAGTTTTTCCCCACCTCCATGTACTGCTGTGGTGGGGACAGTTGAGTGCTCAGGGGTGGTCCCTAATGGGGGTTGCTGCTCTCTCTTCCTTGTTTTCTCTTTTTCCCTGAGCATAAGGCTCACTTTCTGGGAGTGTTTGTGATCGGGCAGTGGGAGCGGTCCCCTGGCTTCAGGCGGGCTGCTCCTGGGTGTAAGCAGGAGGAAGCTAGTAAGCCCTGCAAGCCTGTTAATGATGGATGAACTGCTGGGGCCTTCCTTGGGACCTGTTTGCACCTCATGTGCTGTGTAGATAAGAGACGATAACAGCTTCCCCTCAGTTATCTCCACAAGTGTCTGGTGTGTTTCCCCGTGTGGGCCCTGGGATTCCCCACAGTGGGGTTGCTGCACGGCCGGGGCTCCGTCCTACTGCCTTACTGACATGAGTGATGCTCAGGGAGAGCTACATGGGTGGAAAGCACTCCTGAATCCCATGGGTTAACCAATGAGAATGGGTATATACAGGCTGCATCTTTGTGGTCCTTTACTGGTGTGGATTGGTTCCTTGAGGAGGACAGGAGGTGATGGTGCCCGTCAGGGCTCAGCGTCTCACAGCAGCAGCCTCCTTTGGCCTGGCCTTGACAAGTGCAGCTGTGCACTATGCAGAGTGCTTTCCTGAGGCTGCTTTCCTGGTGTCTTCCCTGCCCCAGGACCTCTGCCTCCGTAACACCCAACATTCTTGAGAGGGGTTTGGCCCAGGTGTGGGCCAGACCTCTCCCTAAAACTCGCCTGTTCCCTGAGGCCTGCAGTGACTGGGTAGGCTGTGTGCTGGAGGTGAGCCTTCAGCCTCATGGGCAGGATGGTATTTGGTCACTCTTTCCTCTTATTTCTCTACCTGCCTCTGTGCAGTCTGTTTGTCAGAGCGCTGGGCCACCCTTTTCCTGGGCGAGGCCAGCTTTTGGCACAGCATGCATGTGCCGGTGCCCAGCCCGACCCATGGGGCCTAAGCGGTGCCATCCGCATGGCGGGATCTTCCTGCTGCCCGTTCACTGCCGGCTGGGCTCCTGCTGGCATGGAGCAAAGCAGAGGCATGAGGGGTCACCGAAGCTGGGAGCGAGCTGAAGTTCTCATCCAGAACTGAGTTAAATCTTGCTGTGCCCCAAACTCCAGCTTGTTTCCATCTGGGTTTTACAGTAGATCATTTGCAGCAGCACCCAATTAATATGCTAATTTTAAACAGCAGATTTTGTAAAGCTTTTTTTTTTTTTTTTTTTTGGTTGGAAGTGGAGAAGGGACCCAAATGTTTTGATCCTATTTTTATCATTATCTTCACTGGGTTTTTCTCGCTCTGTGCTGTGCAGAGAGGAACAAAATTTTAATAATTCACTAATACGCTTTAACTTCATTAACATTTCATCATTCTGGCATTGTGCGTGTGGTGAACTCCTTAGTACTCTTGGTAAGGGCCTGATCTTGCCCCTGTAGTCTGACATCTCTCCAGGTGCAGAAAAACCCAAATACAGGTGCTATGCTGATTTTTGGAAAGAGTTCTTTTTTTCTGATATTAAATTAAAACAAATGCATTTTTTTCTATGAATGGGAAGCATACATACAAAGATAGCAATGGTTAGGTGGAGCCACTGGCCACCGAGCTTCCAGCCTTTGCAAAACCTACTGGTATGTTCTAGAGAGCATAAGGACACTGGGCCTTGTTGTGGTATTGTCACCATTATTTTACTCAGCAATGTGTTTGGTTTAAGCAAGGGTTTATACTGGTATCAAAATGCTCACAAAATTTTGGGTACCTTCACCGGGATAAACACTGGACAGTGTTTAATATAAGTCACTTAATCTTGGTGACAAAGTTTGTGGTTTTTTTTTTGTTGTTGTTGTTGTTGTTTTGTTTTGTTTTTTTAGCATGGAATAAACCTCTGGATCAGTGCCTGATTTGTTACTGTCAATTAAATCCCGTTAGCACACTGATGGTTTCAAGTTGCATCAGGGGAGGTTTAGGTTGGGTATCAGGAAGAATTTCTTCACAGAGGAAGGCTGGTCAAGCATTGGAAGGACTGGGAGTCCCCATCCCTGGATATATTCAAGAGATGTGTGGATGTGGCGCTAAGGGATGTGGTTTAGTGGTGGACTTGGTAGGTGAGGTTGATGGTTGGACTTAATGGTCTTGAAAGCGTTTTCCAACCTTTGGTGTGTATTCGGAAGGCATGAGAAGCCCAGCACACCTGGGAGGTGGACAAAGAACTTCTGAGTTGTGGGTGGTGGAGGATGAAGGTCAGGCTGGGAGCTTCTGGAGGTGACATGTCAAAGAGACGGTGGCTGTTGGAAGATTAGTTATAAATGTAGGAGATGCTGAGACCTGGCTGAGAGTTTTGCTTGCCCAATATATTTACTTTTAGAAGCAGCATGGCAGAAACTTATCTCTTGTAAATTGGTAGGATGCTTTGAGGTATGTAGAATTACTCTGATTCACACCACCTGGAGGTCTGTGCAGAAGCATCCCTAAAAGAGGAAGGATATGAAGCAGCAGGGAGCTGGAGGAGGTTCCAGGCCTGAGCAACAGGGAGGGTGGAAGTTTGTTCAGAAGTGATAGGGACTGGGGAAGTAAGGAGGGTTGGTAGGAAGCATCAGAAGGTCTAACGCTGCTGTACTGGGTTTGACCTGACAATGAGAAGCCTAGCCAAGGTCTGTCAGCAGGGCAGGCTGAGAGGGAGGCTTGGCGAGGCTTGGCTGGAGAGGAGTCAGTAACAGGAAAGCATGTATTGTAGAGGTACAGTAGTAGTTGGTGTGGGAGTGAGCAACATCACCCGCTAGGTGAGGAGAGAGAGAAACATGGCCAAGGCTGGAGCAGGAGCCAGGGGAGGGGAGCAGCCAGACCAGAGCAGGGAAGGCTAGAAGACAGCATCTCACAGAGCCACGGCAGGGCAAAACATCAGCCTGGATGGGGGAACAGCACAGACTTACCAAGAGTATTTGGAGTTGAGATAGGGAGTGACATGGAGCTCTGCAGAAGGATGAGCTACTACAGTCAGTAAACATTGAATGAGAAAAGGGCCAAACACAATTATGTCGAGCCTTGAACCCCTTATCAAGGGGATAATTTCTTGGTTCTAGTAGTGAAGGCTTTGCTTTTTTCTTTTGTACCAGCCAGACAGTGTTATCTTCCACTGGGGGGCTTAATGACGTGACCATTGCTATGCTGCTGATAATAGTATCAGTCTTGCCCAGTTGCTTGTCCTCCACAGGAGCGTTACATCCCACGCTGGTGGGTTCTGCCTGCTCCCTGCTCTGTTTGTGCACGGTTTATTCCAGCCAGCCTTCCTTCTTCTTGCTTTTCTTCTGTGTCAGTTGCTTTTCACTCAAACGAGGATGCCTGTTTGTGGTTTGACAAGGGCAGCTCAGGAATCGTTTTGCAATCTGGAGTGTTTTTTTTTTTTTTTTCCCCATAGTAATTTTCATTCTGAATTTGTTTTGTCTTACTACTGATAGTTACTGCTCATTGTCAGGGAGTGAGAGCTGGGCCTGCAGGACAGCAGGGGCCCTGAGCACCCCTCTCTGTCCTAGATGTGGTGTGGAAAAAGCTGTTCTTCCTGACCCTAAAAACCTTCAGCCTGCATTGGGAGCAAAAATTCCTCAAGTGCAGAAGTCTCCATACCAATATAAACATTCATCTTGCTTTCATGTTTCACATACTTTAATCTCTTGTTCCCTGTTAGTTACATATGAGCACGAGGGAAATTCAGCAGGTATGCACAGAATTACTGGCATTTCTTCAGCAGCTGCTACTACCCTGCCTATGTTCAGCAGATTTTATGTTGTCAAAAACAGTTTCAGCACATGAATGAATGGGCAGGGAACCACATGAATGTTGATTAATATAAAGAAACTGTCCTCCCACCTCTTGCTCAGACAAAACAATGGTGTCAAAAAAAAAAAAAAAAGGCAACAGGAGTCAGCACATGGTTTGTTTTACTTTGAAAGTTGAACTGTGTTTTGGTGGAGACTCCTAGATGAAGGAGCTGGGAATTGAGCTTNTGGTTTGTTTTACTTTGAAAGTTGAACTGTGTTTTGGTGGAGACTCCTAGATGAAGGAGCTGGGAATTGAGCTTTTCTGTCCAAACCCGGGGAACAGAAATTGCAGCCTGGGTGCTCAAAGGTAGTCTGCCACATCTGTGAGCAGGGAAGTGGCTTGGCTTCCACAGGCATTGGAGCTAGCAGTATGGCACTGAATAAGCCAGCCAGCCTTTCCTCTGATGCCAGCATGGGCACAAGTGCTGGCAAAAAATGAAGCCTGCCCCACTTCATGCCAAAATCTACTGACTCTGCTTGTCTTAGCTGGTTTCAGTGAAAAATTTGCTTGAGCTAATAGCTCAGCATTTGATGAGGGTAGGTGGTTCATGTTTGAAGTCCACTTTTTGTCCTTTTCTGGGAAGTTCCCATGGGATGCAGCAGCAGTTGCGTCTGATTTTATGAATGCAGGGCTTGGTGCTCTACTGCTATCATTGATACGGTGATAATGGTTATTATCCATTTGTATTCCAGTAGCAGGTAAACAGTGTTAATATTTTGCTTTTCCCCAGACACACTTGCTCTCTCAAGCGCATTCTCTGTTGATATGCAAGGTGATTTATGTCAGCGTTCCCATGTCGCAGTGTAAGCAATGCATATAAGGTTATTTGGAGCCAGCTGACGACCTCTTCATAAACACAGATAAACTGCAGCATAGATTTGTACTGCTGTAACTGTGAAATCTATATCTTGTTATGAACAACGTGCAGTACGTTAATTTCTGTGTAAAATTCAGCAGTTCTACCAGACAATCAGACCAGTAACAGAAGGCCAGCTCAGCCCTCTGGGCACAGTGTTTTGGCTTTCTCTGATGCGAAGACCCGTAAACTCATCTCTACTTCTGATGGCTGCTGGAGCAATTGGAGATGGGTTGTCGATGTGTTCCTGTCTTGTGGCAATGGTCTCCAGTGTCTGACTGAACCCAGGCAGCAGCCGTTCCTGCTGGCAGCATGCTCACAGGATCTCTTTCTTGGCCACCTTGCTTTATGGAATTGCAAGAAGCTAGTTGTCTTTGTTTAAATTTAGGTTAAGGAGGAGACAGATGTGGACAGCAGGATGACTGAAGCCCTTAGTAGCAGATAATAAAGTGAACCTTCTCTCCCTAAAATGCTTTAGTTTTAGCCTAAAGAACTATTTCACCTGTGAGCTGCAGAAGGAAGCATGGTTAGATTACAGAAGTGCACACAATGCACTAATTAATGCATTAATTACCACTGCCAGTAGTCATCCTTCATTGCAACTTTCTTCAAGACAAAAGCCCAAAAAGGGATTCCTGTCCATTTCTGTCTTACATAAAGTGATGCAGCTCCACTGAAGCAAGGGGTGGATAGCTGGGGAGAAGAAAGCTTCTTTTTTTTTTTTTTTTTTTTTTTTGTTTTACTAGAAAGACTGAATGCAACATTGTTTTATTTCTGCACATTAAAGTTAATAACACAGCAAGTGTATTCTGAAGTTAAGTATTTCCAGGATCTCTATATGTTAAATAACTGTGAGCGAACTTTATAGTCACTCTATAGGGCCTCATGATATATCATTTTGAGCTACCGTCTATCTATTATGTTTTATCTGCCTGCAAAATCCATTTCTAATTCTGGCCATATCTACTGTGCGATCACTTGCCAGAAATCTATTCCCAGGTTTCTCCTTATTTTAGTGAAATATCTCTGCTTCAGCACCTTTCCCAAGGTGGCTGATCTAATCACGGCACTATCAGTTATCGCTTCTCATTTCCTTTGCTAGCTCTGTCAAATGCAATGCACAGCCTAACAAAGCGACATTCAAATGCGCCCAGTGACCAGCGCCATTTCCCTCTCCTTCACTCCCTTGCAACTGGAGTTACTGTGGTGTGGCTTCTTCAGCATGTGCCCTTTGCTCCAGGAGTGTATCTTGTGAGGAACCAAGATCAGGGCTGACACTGAGCAGGTGCCATAGCTGCCTTTGTGTGCCGCAGGCAGGTCTGTTTGCATTGACCGTCTGGGGGTTAGGCCCCACAGCTTCTTTTTTCCAGGTGGAGGAGAGCAATGCCTTGTTACCTGGGAGAGTCCTGCCTCACCATCGGAGGAAAAAATGTCACCTTGCTCTTCCTGACCTCCATTATTTGTACCTCTATGTATGCATGTCTCTTTTAAAGGTGGTGCTGCATACAGAGGTCAGCGTGCAGCACTTGTGCCCTTGTGTTTCTCAGGGAAGGAGTCACCTGCATGGTGGGATCTTCTGTTAGGGTTAAACGCAATTTCTGAGGACACAGTTCCAGCAACAGCACCTTTTTCTGCCTCTCTTATTTTGGGTGACAAACCTCTTAGTGCTGTTGTAGCTCGCTGTCACAGACTAATACACACTTCAATAAGAGTGTGGCTGACTGTACCCCTCTGCCCTGGAAGATGAAGGTGTCTGCGTGCTTCCTCCTGGCCCCTCCTGCCCTGTGCCGTCACAAGCCCTGCTTGCTGCAGCCCTGATCCTCTGTGGGGTTAGGTAAGGGCGGAACCCTGGATCTCACTTTTCCCGAGGAAGCAGGGTGCAGCTCTGGCTGGGCTGCAGCCCCTGCCCTCACCCATCCCGGCTCCATCAAGGCATACCTGGGAGCTGGGAGCTGGCCATGAGCAGTGCAGTGGGACCTGGATTTCTTCTAGAAGCTCACAGCCTGTTTGAATTTTTTTCCCCCTCACTGTGTGAATTAAATAAACCTGTCTTATAGTCTGCAGCAAATCAACATGCATATTTCTCCTGTAGCTTGTTACAAGTTGCAGGATTGAGTTTATTTGTTGCAGGAGGTGAGGGGTAAAAACTGTGAAAACATACTTTAAGCTGACAAAAAGAACCAGTCTGATTTTTTGCTTCTGGTCTGATGTACGCCAAAACCCAGGTGGTCTGTGTTTGGGTCCTCTGGCAGGTATTTAGACTGACCATGTCACAAACCAGCCAGTTTCAGGGAACGTGCCTATCCCTTGGCCCCTGTCCCTGTCGTCATCCATCTGATGACTGCAGGGTTTGCTGGGGGCTCTGCCTTGCAGAGGGCTGCGAAGCCAGCTTCTGAGTGTCCTGCAGTGGTCGCTTCCAGTACAGATCAATAGCAAGGACAGGATCTAATGGCTGGAAACGTGGTTCGTCGCTGTGGTTTTTTTTTTTTATTTTCCTAGCTATTTCTTCACTGTAGGAAGGTAGAGAAATCTGTGATAAAATAATAATTAAATGCTGACAGTACTAAATTTCCACCCAGCGTGAGTTGGCAGCAGTTGCAAACCAAAACATTAGGTCATTAAAGAAAGGGAAAAAAACCTGATTAAATACCTCTGTGTGCTTTTCTGATTAGCTGTTCTTGAAAAGAGCATGTGGCTATAATAGAAGGGTGTACTTGACAGCAGCAATTGCTTTTTTGGGGAAAGGTAAAATACTCCAGTTCTAGTGTGTGTGTATATATGTATGTTTGAAAGAATTTCTTGCTGATCTTCACTATGGGCATTTATATCTTACTAATCATCCATTTTAAAAAAGCACTATGTAATTTCCCCAGCAGGAAATATGTGAAATACTCTCAATGTTGTATTTCTGGAGAGAAGAGTTGTGTGCTTGGGGGTGCTTTGGTCTCTTTGCTTTTCTCTGGCTGGACAGAGTTGGCTTCAGAGCTACACAACCTTGGTGAACCTCACTGTAGTGCTGATGATGTTAAAGCTCTGCGAGGCTCAGGGCTGTGCTGTGCTGTGGACACATGGATAAATGGATCAAAATGGTAAAAATGGTCAAAAGATGCATTTGTAGGTTACTGCTTTTTCACCATCCTCTAATGTGCTCTAGAGTTTGCTGTCTCCAGTGTCCACAGCAGTGTTTTAGGGGATGATACCTATAGATCATGAGTGTCCTGAGCTCCTTCTGGATCCTTTATAGGGGACGCTGTGGGATGCAGGGAGGAGGGAGGATCTGGCACTGGTGGGGGTGGTGACGTTAAGGGAGAGAGCTGTGGCCACTGTTGGCCCCACAGGAGACCCAGGAGCAGGGTGTGAGAGCTGGCCATGGCATTTTGAGCTGTAATTTGGTGCAGGCAAAACCGTGAGTCAATGGATAACCACACCAGCAGCCTGGCTGGAGTCAGCTGGAATGCTGGGTGTCCAATCTGCGTGTGCCAGGAGTGCCTCTGAAACCTGCATGAGCTCTGGGGCTCTAATGTGCTCCCTGAGCATAGAATCATTAAGGTTGGAAGAGACCTCCAAGATCATCTGGTCCAACCGTCAACCTAACACCACTATGCCCACTAAACCATGTCCCTAAGTGCCACATTGACACGTTTGTTGAACACCTCCAGGGATGGTGACTCCACCGTCTCCCTGGGCAGCCTGTTCCAATGCCTGACCACTCTTTCTAAGAAGTTTTTCCTGACATCCAACCTGAACCTCCCCTGACGCAGCTTGAGGCCATTGCTCCTTGTCCTGCTGCTAGTTACATGGGAGATGAGGCCAATTCCCACCTCACTACAGCCTCCTTTCAGATAGAGAGCAGTAAGGTCTTCCCTGAGCGTCCTCTTCTCTAGACTGAACATCCCCAGTCCCAAGTATGGGAGAGGTCCAGACCTATGTGGCTCCTGCTCCTGTTACATCAGAACAGCTTGAGGACCTCCTTTGTCATCTGTGCAGGGTTGTCCTCCCTTCCCTCCTCCTGGTCCTTTTTCCACCTGCATGTGAGGAAACTGAAGAACAGAGGGAGCAAGAGAGAGGCTTTCTCAGCTATTGCAAACTGTGTTGTCTGAAAGCACGCCACAGTGTAGTACAGCCTTGTGTTGTAGTAATGTACTCCTCTCTGCACCCAGAAGTTGCATTCACGCAGTGGTCTCATAAACTTTGCTTCTGTCCCTGAAAGGTTTGTCTGAAGGGGTTCGAAGGAGGCTCAGCGTCATGTCGTTACAGATTGACTCACCACTTTAATTACACTCTCCTGAGGGCATCTGGGATATTTGTTTTTCCCCTGGGAGCCATATAAGGTACATACTTAGTTTTTTTTTCTTTGCTATGTGCTCCAGAAAGCAATTTCTCAGGAAGAGTCATTCCAGTTTAATCTCCAGATTATCTGTTTGTTTGTTTGCTTTTCCCTAGGATAAAGCAGCTGAATAATCAGCTAACCCTGGTTCAGGCAGAGCTGAGGACTATGTGTGGGCATACATGCAGGGATCCAGATCAGAAGAGTGCTGCTTTATCTGAATAGCTTGTGTGGGTATGGTAGCTGGGAGGTGAATGCAGGTGCTCCTGGGAGCTTGGCCACTGGTGCAAGAGCAGGAAGATGGCCCTTACTTCCTCCTGTCTTGTACTAACATGTGCCCAGCGAAGGGGCTGGGTTGCCTCTGTCCTGGTGCTGGCTAGAGGCAGAGGGATCTGTGCCTGCCTGCCCCTCTGCCCATGGGGCCCTGGCACTGCTGGTCACAGTGCTGCAGGTGGTGGGGCCTGGCCTACCCGAGACCCCCCTCCGTGATGAACAGTGTGGGGCTGACAGTGGGGACCTGGCCTTGGGGGCCGGCTGGGCCGGGATTGGCCACCGCTGAACCATGGTGACGTGAGGTGGCTCCAGTGTCTGGCCCTTGTGTCCCTGAGTTCGTTGGGTCCTCGTAGCACTAGCGCAGGGCTGGGAGAAACTGTTTCTCTCCTGACGTTAATGTACTTGACCCTATGCAGTGCAAGGTGGCCAAGCAGTTACAGGCCATTAATCCGCAGTTGCTCTTGTCAGGTGTTGTATTCATTAATCCAGGGCCAAAGAGAGGTTTAGCTGTCGGCGCAGACATGGTACCCGTTAGCGGTGTTTGCAGCCATGCAGGTAGCCCTCAAATTTTGTCAGGCACCTCCCCAAAGCTGGGGCTCGGCATTGCTTCACCCACTAGAGGCCCCCGACCCCTTTTCCTGTGTGACGCTGGCTGGCCCATGGCCAGAGGCCTGCTGGGCCTCCTGCTGGCGCTCCGAGCTGCCCCTCATGCTGGGAGGGCTGCTCCAGAAGCCCTTGAGCAGAAGGGCTGCCGCTGCGTGCTGCTAGGGCACAGCTGGGGCTGGGGCAGGTGGCACTGCTTCGGTGCGCACCCACGTGCTGGTTTCATTGCCTCGTCCTGTGGAGAAGACATGCTCCAGGCATCCTATGGCAGAAGTTCCCCTTATTCTTGGGCATTGCCCAAGGGTTATTTTTCAGAACAATAATTGCTTAAAAAAAAAAAAAATGCTGAGCAACAAGACTTATGAAGTGCTTTGATATGCCAGGCTGTGATGATCCTGTGTAGTGGGACATCCTTTTGTAGTTTGAATTGCTATAAAAGGCTTCAATAGCCTTTCTCTGGCAAACTGCTGATTCCCGTTGTTGGGAGTTTGTCTGAGTGAATTTTGCAGGCTCAGTTCCACAGTACACATATTGATCTTATGCAGTTCCCGAGGTGAAAACTGTTTATGCTTTAATACATTAAGTTCTGCTCCCACCGGTCTGTGTGGAAGTCTTGTTTTGAAAGTAGAAGAAAAACAGGAAGGGAGAATGGTGAGATATTTTAACACAGCAAAAAACATTTTCTTCCTACACAGTGCCATTTCACAGAGGGAACAGCTTCTCCTCTAGTTCTGTTTTGGTCTAGGTCTCTCTCTTCTGAGATTTAAACATATGCTTATATCAGTTCCTCAGCTGGTGTGTATCTGTTCACGTATTATTGTATCTACTGACATAGAGTGCTTGCCTCATTTACAGCTGATGTTTTTGCTCTAGCTCTTTAAAGTTAGCGGAGTCCTCAGGTTTTAGACACGGTCCTTTAATGAAGCTGTACTGTGGGGGCTTTGGGGGTTTGCTTGCATGAGAAAAGCATTGACGTAACTACTAGGAGGAAAATGGAAAGATCAGGAAGTTACTTATTGTCTGTAGGCCTATTGAATTTATTGCATCCTGTGAAGCCATTGCGCCAATTCAGCAGCTGGGGACTGTGAAGCTCCAGGTGGCAGGGTAGCACCCAGCAGCCTATGGCACAGCTGGAGTGAGATCCAGATGTGCTGGTGGCTGTGGGGTGGTGTCACTGCAGGGCTTTCTCATCTCTCAGGAAGCTGTCTGCAGTGGGAGGCTTGTCCTACCCCAGCTTTGCAGGTGGGGCCTCTTCCCACCCAGGGCAGGGCAGGGATTTCCAGGAGCATGTAGGTAATGCCAGAGCTCAAACCCGCTGAAACACCTTGCATGTCCAGGTGGGGGCCTGAGATCCTTCCCAAACCATCGCTCCCCTCAGCACAAGCAGAAAGGAGCATGTCTGGGAGCTGTTGGGGTTGCCATGCCTGGCCATAGGGGGCTTTGCTTTCAGATTTGTCCCGTTCAAGTATTTTATTTGTGTGATTTTTGTCCTAGCTGAAACAGCGTTTGAGGAGACAGACTAGCCACTCCAGCCTCAAGTCAGACCATCTGCAGAAAATATGTTAATTATCAGGGACTGGGATAAAATCCTCATCCTAATGAAGGATCTCAATGAATTTTGATGGTAGTGAAATGTTCTACAGTAGGTTGTCCTCATGATATCTGTTAGAGATGCTGAGTGAGGCTCTGGCAGGCCACAGGAATGAGGTTCTCTAACTTCTGTTCTTTTCATTGTGCCTGTTGTCCTGACTTTGTTTTTTGTTTTCCCTCAAATCCAGGCATTATTAGGTTCTCATCCTATGTCCCACGCTTGCATTTTTCTGCTAATGAAGGAAAGGAAATGGCCACACTCAGAATTCAGTCTTCAGAAAAACAAGAGCATCTTGATTTTATTATGTTTTTGGATAGGCTACATGGGGTAAAGTTGAACTTGTCTGAGAATAAATGGATGTTATCATACTGAGAGTTTACTAAGTGTAAAACAGTGCTTGGGATTTTTTCTAGTTCTTTAGTTCTGTGCTGTGTAAGAGTCAGTTCGAGATGTGTTGAATGGAAATAACAAGTGCCTGAATCATGTAGTCTGGGTGTAAGACTCCAAGCTAGTTCAACTGTTATTTGGACCACTCTTTAAAGTCCTGTAAGATTATGTAAATAGCTTCGTGTCATGAATACCATGCAATTTCTATTTTATGCGGATTGCTTTCATTACAAAATTACCGCTCACAACCTTCTGTCCTGCTATGATTTTTGTGTGTTGTTCGAAGGAACATAATTTAGCTTTGTTTGAAGACCAGTATGGTACCAGCTTGGTGCTCAAGACCTGCACTTGTGCCGTGGCCATTCCTATTGTCAGGCACAACCATCACCAAAGACTCTGAGTATGACTGTGACTTGGGAACTAGAGTCAGAAGGTCATTTCACCCAGCTGGGACCATGTGTGTGCATTCACTCCAGTTATAACACTGGGAGCTGTGCAACTGGGAGCTCTGATGATGAGGGTAAGAGCTTTAGGTGTATGGTCAAACCTGGTAGTGAGTTGCCTGCAGTTTTCTTCTTGTTTGGTGATTCATGGTGACGCCATACCTGGAAGTTCCATCTTCCACAGGAATGCTTTTTGCCTTTCCTAGGCAAGCGAAGCAGAAATTGGTGGAACCCCCTCCTATCTGTGGCTTCTATCATCACAGTGTGGGCAGACATCCTCTCCTCTTCCAAAAAAATGGAAGATTTCCAGTTAATTGTCTGGAAATAGGGAGGGGTGGATTTTTTTTCCTAGTCTTGTGTTGTTACTGTCTTGTGTACAGTGACTCATTCTTTTGCGTTGGCTGTTCACTTTCAAATTTCCAAGAAGAGGATTGATAATGTGAACCGTTAAAGAGGGACATTAGACAAGGTGCAACTGGTTTTGATCGCCACTTTGGTCTGTGATGCTGTGCTCCTTTCACTGCGGTGCAGATGAAAGTGTATGTTTGTTCCTAAAATAAATAATCATCTGATGCTCACCTGAGTTTAGCTGCTTAGCTGAGGGAAAAGAGTTTCCTTAGAAATGACAAGGCTGTTCAAAATCTGTTTTGGGCATTTTAATTGCAGTGTGTGATGAGTCCTTTGAAGTTTTATTACCTATTATATACTTGATTCCAAATTTGCCTTTTGCAATAGCTTCAGGTTTTTTATTTGCCTCAGAATATTAACATTTCTGTTTAAAGCTTTGAAAGAGCAAAGTTTCTGAGTATGATTATGAACATTAGGTTAATGCATAATCCCCACTCAGAGCTTCTCCTAGATTTCTGTGTGCTTGTTTAGAGGCTTTTCAAAGGTGCTTAGCTTTAATTGCCATTATGTGAGCATACAGAAGTAAGGACCCAAGAGTCTTATCAATTATTCTGTTCACAAATTCATTTTTAGATAGTCTTGGAGCTGTTCTAAGTTGAATTTACATTGAGTTAGTATAAAGGTTTTTGTTTAAATGAAGAGGGAGTTGTGTTGTCTCCTCGTTTAAATACTCAATGGCTATACATTTCTATACATTTAATGGTCTTTCACAACATTGCTTTTTTGCAAATATTTTATGTACCTTGCATATGCAAACTTTTAGCTGCCCACATGGAAATAATAATACAGATCTCTGTAGAAATGGCATAAATGACTGACTTTCTGTGTCTTCCAGTGAGCTGTAAGACCTTAAGTTTTTGAATTGGCATGAAAGAAGGACCTCATCTTTTAATGGCTTTTGGAAACTTTAATTGGGGAGAGAGAGCTGGGGCAACAGAGGTCGGATAGGGCATTCTGATTTTAGTATGTGGGTCCATAACTGAAAGCTGGCTAGACCTGTGTGCTCCGCCATCCACAAGAAGCCTCAGTGTAGTCAAAGTTCCCACCTCAGTGTCTTACCTAAAGATCTGTGAAGTCCGTAAGGAAATACAGAGTGAGTCCTTGTAGAGTAAGGCACGTGTGAGATGAGGAGTGGTGCAGTTGATACCCCTGAAGGAAGGGATGCCATCCAAAGGGACCTGGGCAGGCTGGAAAAGTGGGCCCACGAGAACCTGATGAGGTTCAACAAGGCCAAGTGCAAGGTGTTGCACTTGGGTCGGGGCAATCCCAGGTGTGTGTACAGACTGGGAGAAGAACTCCTTGAGGGCAGCCCTGTGGAGAAGGACTTGGGGGTCCTGGTGGACGAGAAGCTGGACATGAGCCAGCAGTATGTGCTTGCAGCACTGAAGGCCAACTGTATCGTGGGCTGCCTCAAAAGAGGGGTGGCAGCAGGGAGAGGGAGGGGATTGTCCCCATCTGCTCTGCCCTTGTGAGGCCCCACCTCCAGGCCTCCACAAGAAAGACATGAAGCTGCTGGAGTGGGTCGAGAGGAGGCCACAAAGATGCTCAGAGGGCTGGAGCACCTCTGTTATGAAGAAATGCTGCGGGAGCTGGCCTTGTTCAGCTGGGAGAAGAGAAGGCTCCGGGGAGACCTCATTGTGGCCTACCAGTACCTAAAGGGAGCTTATAAACAGGAGGGAGACCGACTTTTTTTACCTAGTCTGACAGTGATAGGACAACGGGGAATGGTATAATATATAAAACTAAAAGAGGGGAGATTTAGCTTAGATATTAGGAGGAAATCTTTTATTCAGAAGGTGGTGTGTTACTGGCACAGGCTGCCCAGAGAAGCTGTGGGTGCCCCATCCCTGGAGGTGCTCAAGGCCAGGCTGGATGGGGCCCTGGGCAACCTGATCCAGTAGTTGGCAACCAGCCCACGGCAGGGACTGGATGGACTTTGAGGTCCCTTCCAACCCAAGCCATTCTATGATTCTATGAAATGTGCTTCTAGAATGCAGAAGGGGCTTGGTGTTTGGGGAAGAGCTGTCTGTTGTATCCTGGACACTTGTCAAAAAAAGCCATAGTAAGACTAAGAGGAAGAGTTCAACCATTTTGTGCGTTGCACTGCAAAGTTGAGTAGAAGCTTTATTTTTAAATATATTGTATTTCAGAATTACAAATACATTTCTAGAGATCATATTGAAATACTTTGTACTGTTACCCAAACTATGAACAGCTTTTCAACACTGAAGACACTAAAACAAGTATCAATTGCAATAAAACACAACGGGCTGAAATCTGCTGATTCAAAGTATTCAAATTATTTCAGCCCTTGCTTGTCCCAGCCAAGTGCATCGACTGTGCATGGTGGATTTATGGTCTCTTACCTAACAAGAGCCATTAGTCCTCATGTATGTATATTGAATCTAAGAATGTTTGCTAATAAATACAGACACCCTGTTTTGAGCACTGCCACAAGCCAGTGTTAAATACTCCAGGGAAGGAGTGACGGGTTTGCTGAGCCCCGTGCGTTCCCTCTGCCATGTGGAGGGAGTTATCACGTTAGGATACAGATTTAATTTGCAAAAAAACTAAGGTTGTGGTTTTTAGGTCGCAAGCCCAATATAAATTTTCAGATTATCAAGGAAAAACAGCCATCACCACATTTTCAAAATTCTCCAGGAAAGGCAAGTGCAGTTTGCCATGAACCCTGGTTAATTTGTTCCACTTTCCATAAATGTTGTCTCCTACCAGTACCAGTGCTGTTACTGCACTGGTGCCATTAACCATCTGCTTAGCGTGTAGAACTCCTCGGGGCAGGGATCCTATCTTTGTTTTGTACTGTACAACACAGAGCAGAGTCAGTAGCTGGCACTTGAGAAACAATTAATGGTAATGCAGCTCAGCAGGGCATTCGGCTACTAAGCTAATGAGAGCGGTATAAATGCCTGGCCGGATTGCATTAGAGGGAACTTGTGTGTCCCAGTGGTGTGTCTCCAGCAGGTGAGGGGAAATGGTCTTAAGCATCATCTGACGAGCAGCAGTTATAAAATAAACAGCATTTCTGAAGCCTGCACAAGAGTTAAGGATGCAGGAGAGTCCAGAGTTGGGTGTGTATTTCTGGTCTGCTTATTAGGAGGCTTTGCTAACTAAATATTTTTTTCTATTGTGAAATAAAGGATCACTTCAGAGTATTCATCTTGTTAGTGCCTGCGTTTTTCTTCACATAGTCTTCTGCGTGCATGATAAGTTGCCGCTTCATTGTATTTTTCTTTGTATCTTAACGATCCCTGTGTGCTGGGAGCAAGCCGCACCGCGGCTTTCCATCTTATGCTAATCCATCGACATCAAGTTAGCTGCGCACGAGGAGGACATGCAGAGACGTCAGCGGCCGGCTGAAGCCCGTGAGCTGCGCAGCAACCTGCACAGGAAGATGGAGGCCCTGTCCCAGGCCTTGTGCTGCTGGGCTTCTCTGGTGCGGGCAGGATGATTACATGCTCCACGCCATCCTTGTTAGAGCTGCTGATTTGGTTGGCTTCATTGTGCAGATCGAGCGGTGGCTGCAGGCTCATTGATGTCGCTTGCCATGCGCTTTCCCTCCTCCAGTGATGCGGGACTTGAAGCACATTGGTGGTGTTGTTGCTCTCCTTCTTAAGAGGCCCTCATCTGTCACATCAAATAAAGCCCCAAGTGAATGTGGCACTGGCCCATTGGCCTCTTGTGCTGTGGTGGATTCTTCGGCTCACTACTTGAGCTGAGGCATCCGACCTCACCGCTGCTGTACTTCCCTTCCTTTAGGTTTCCAGTGTTAGGACTCTGTGCTGTGGGGCAGGCATGGGTGGGATGCACTTTGAGAAGCCTCTGGGGGAATAGAACAGCTGTTGCTGTTGGACTGGATTGTGTAATGGCCAAGCCTTAGAGCTGACCTGACTTTGTCTCTTTAGTTGTGTGGAATATTTGGTTATTATACAACACATTTATTTGCTGTTTGGATCCCTTTAGAAAATGCCTGTCTTGTGCTCCAGGGTAAATTAAAATTATTGTACATTTACTATGGTTGAAGCTAAACAGTGCTGAGAAGCTCATGCAAAATCTACCTGTGTGATCACAGACATCTTTCATGCCCTGACTCTAGAGCCTTTGTGACAAGCTCTTTACTGAGGATTTGATGTAGAAAAGCAGTTATGAATGGGCTTACCTTTAAATCTTTTAACAGTCCTGTAGAACCTCTTGCTAGGCTTGAACTGGAACACGGGCTGTGCTGGACCAAATCTATGTGCCTGGTGTCCCTGGGCCAGCCTGGAGCGCACAGCACAGGCTGTGTGGCTGAGGTGCCTTCAGACCAGGTTCCTTCACTGCAGGTTAGGGTATGAACATACAAGAGAGGTGCCAGGGAAAGCACTGGCTGTTGTAAGGACAAAGAGGGTTACGGCCATGCGGTGCAGCTCCGTTATCTGAGATGCATCTGCCCCAGCCGAGGAACACAACACAATTTCATCTGTGAGCCTCGGTCCCTTCCCTGGCAGGTACAGGCACGCGGGTGCACGGAGCTGCTGCGGCCCATCCCCATGTCCCTGTCCTGGGAGGACTCGGTCAAGTGAGTGGGACCTTGGGAGCAGAGCTGCCTCTGAGGGACAGCGCTAGTGTTCGCAGGTGGGGAGAGAGTGCGGCAGCAGTGAGCTGCCAGGGGAACGCACGGCATGACTTGCTTACGCTGTGCTTCTGTATGTGGCAGTTACGTGCTATTCTGCGTGTGTTTTCTGGTGGCAAGCTATTTATCAACTGGCTGTTGAACTTGTTATTTCCTAAAGCGCATGGCATGTTGCTCCTGATTGAAAAGCTGCTGTTCTGTCTGCTTGTTCTTCAGCTGTACACGGATTCCTTCCTGCTTGTTTAGTGAAAGTCCATCAGCTCTAGAGGGATAACTTCCATCAGCGAGGTAGTGGGGCTGTGCTCAGAGGCAATGCTATTATTTTTGTCTGTGTTGTTTCTAAAATGGCTGTGCACAGTGTGGCAAAGAGAAGCAGGTGAGAGCAAGACATCAGGTTCCTGAAATCCAAAAGCAGGATTGTTTTCAGGACCCTTGTCTGCTTGTTCAGTGGGAAGCGAGTGAGGTCTGTGAAAAGCTAACATCATGTTTACCAGATGGGAGACTGGATGGCAGTAAAAGGCTACACAGTAAGGTTTTAATTGAGTGAATCAAAGATTGTTAGAAACATTTCTGCCAATAGAATGTGGGATCGGAGAACAAGCAGTCCCGCTCCTTCCCCAGTCCAAAGCAAACCTCATCCCTAATCCACTTTTTGTGATTGGTGTTTGAGCCGTGTCTGGTGGGGATGGGTCCTCCTCTCTCTGGCAGAGGCAGTGGGTTACTGTTCATGGGTTTCTGTGTCAGCGAAAGGTCGAAGAAAGTTGACCTCTAACCATGGGAAGGAAAACCTATGTTTTCTTGTACATCTGACTTTCCAGTGGATGTACCTTAAGCCCCATCCTAAAAAATGTCTGTTGGGATCTGCAAAGGGAGCCCACCCACCTGTCAAAGTGAGCACAGAATTGATTTATATTGTAGCAATTCCTAATGATCCTGGTTCTGACCTTTATATCTGTTGTTGGTGCTGCATAAGCACAAACCAGAAAGAACCATTTCCCACATTAAAAGATTTATATTATAAGAAAATATCACATAATATGTGCAATACTGCCTTCATTACATACTGAGGATGTGCTTCAGCCCTTCTGTTCACCCTGTGGCGGGCGCAGCATGGTGTGGGTGCTGTGCGCGTCCCGGGCAGTCGGCACCCCTCTGTCATCAGCTGAGAGAAATGGGGTTGGGGTGCAGATTGGTCCAGCGCAGGGAGTGCTTCTGACCCAGGCCAGGTGTTTCCTCCTGGAACGCTGCTCTGGACCTCTCCCGGAGCCTAGAGAAGCAGTGTAGCTCTCTGTCAATGTGTTGACAGAGGTCAATACGTTGTAGTGTCTCGGAGTGGCTGAGATGGGCACAGACCTAATGCCTAAACAGCCTCACAGCATAGTTTAAGTGACCTGGGGTTACATCCAGAGCTTGGTTCTGCTTGATGCAAGGTACTCCAACTTCTCCTTAGGATGAGGAAGAATTGAGGTCACCCAGTACCTTCTAGGATGCAGTCCCAGAGAAGCATGGAAGAAGGGTGGAGAAGCCAGGTAGCAGATCACAAAGACCTACTAAAGCAGCAGTGAGAATATCTTCTCTTATTTGAGATATTTAATCTTTTTGAGTGAGTAATATAATATTTATAATATTATAGTAGCTGTAATAACTTGCTTAAAAATTAAAAATAGTTAATGGCTGAAGAAGAGTAAGAGTGTTTAATGCTTCTCACTGAACTGCTGTACCTCCTGCTAGAAGAGTTTTATTTAAATGCATAATTTTTTCCCATTGTAACAGTGCTGACTGGAGCAAACACACTGGCTCTGTATTCCCTTCTGCATGTGCATCAGGCTGATGATATTTATTAAAGCTCCCTGCCTAATATGTGCCCTAGCTTTCTGGAGAACCACTTCCTCCTTCAGAGATGAATTATCCCAAGCCAGAGAAGGGTGTTTCACTAAATGCGTTGATCTGGCTGCTCTGGGTCCATTTTTGGGATGTAGTACTTGATCTTTCATGGTAAGTGAATTTTGTGTGTGTTTTTATGTATTATTAGATAAGATTCCCTTAATTCTACAGTACTGAAGCTTCATGCCTGGGTAGATTGCACAGCTGTTGCTAATTGAGAGGTGATGAAATGTGAGTAGCTGCAGCAGGGTCGTCATCTACTAGAACAGGGTGGAGATTACTGCCCAAAGTTGACAGAGTGTATTTTGCCACTCGTAAACCTTGCTGTGGGGTAGGTTAGTCTTGGTGTGAAATGTAAGCCTGACTACAAGCTATGTTGACTGACAGAAGTGGGGTAGTGAGTAAGGGAGGGCATGCCTTAAAATGAAGGACCTGCTCGGTGTGAGCAGGCTCCTCAGAGTGCTTGCCTTTTCCCATAAACCCATCTTCTCAGGTCTTTGGCCGGTTGGTCTTTGTCAGCGGACTGATCTCACTGAGCGTAGTGAAGGTTAGACAGGCCTGTGTGTCGCATTCGGAGCATTGTCAGTTCAGCCTGTACAATCCTGGCACTTCGTTCACTGACTGCATGTGGCTGCTCAACAGGAGGAAGAGTGTGGGTCCTTGCAATCACAGAATAAAGGCAAATTGCCGTGAGCACCTCCTGCTTGCAAGTACCCAGCCAGAGAGAAAGGACCAGCCACAGAGACTTTTGTGTCAAGGTAGATAAAATGAAGGCATTTCCAGCGTATATAACATATATAAAGCATTTGGTCTTTCACAGCACTCTTAGGAATTTACAATGAGTGATAGCATTTTGCCTACGTTGAACGTGTATAAGAGGAAGATCCAGGGTAACTGCAGGCAGCTTAGCATGACAGCAATCCTGGGCAAAAGAATAGAAGAACTGAAAGAGGATTTAGAGAATTAAAGGTAGGGAATATAATTAATGCCATTCAACATTCTTTTTTGGAGAATGTGTCTTGTCAAACAAACCTGATTTATCTGATGAGATTGCAAGTTTGGGGGATAAGATAACTGTGTAGATATAATATGCTTAAACTTGTGTAAGGCGTTTGATTTTATTCCACATGACACTGTGATTAAAATATTAGCACCATATACTTCCACTGAAGCACATGTTAAATGTATTAAGAACTGCGTAACTGACAGATCTCAAAAAGTAGTTGTCAATAGGGAATCATCACTGAATGGGAACATTTTTAATGTAGCTCTGCAGGGATCAGTCAGAGCCCCCATGCTATTCATCACTTTTGGCAGTGATCTGGAAGTAAATATAAAATTATTTCTGATAAAATTTGTGGGTGGCACAAAGATGGATGAAGTGAGAACAAGGGCAGTAGGATACAGTGCTCTTGGTCACTTGGTTAATTGTCCCTATTAAAATGAAATTACAGAATTCCTTTAAATCCAATTCAATAAGGAACTTCTTATGCATCTGGAGAGAAGAAATGCAGTGCAGAGTTTTGTCCCAGCTTGAAAAACGGGAGTTCCCCTTTCATTCCTTCATCTTCTGGCCTCTCTGGAGAAATGGGGTATATGAGGGCATAAGGTACCAAATCATGGAGAGGGCCATACTAACACCAAGGACTCTAAGAAAGCAGAAATCAAAGCAAAAATGTGGCTTTATTGCTCTAAAGTTTAGCATTTCTAAACAGTATGCCAGCATGTGGCTGTTTTAAGACCCACAGAGGGAAAGAGGGATTTGGTTGGACCAGAACAAGGTGAGCCATGGAGGCGTTGGGGCCCATGATCCAGCAGCACTGTGCTGCCTTGAGAGGCCGCCTCAGGGTCTGCTATGGCTCTGCCAGGCCTCTGGGATCCTCAGTGGGTGTCGGCCTTGGGCCAGAGGTACAGCGAAGGCACAGATAACTGTGATGAGGCTGGTGGTGCTGCATGCCCAGATAACAAAGGGCATGAGGCCATGGTTCCTGCTTCCCTCTGCTGCAATGCTGCTTAATGGCTGATGTGCCCTACCGGGTTCTCCATCACTGTTGGAAGGAGAGGGGCTGTTTGTAAACAGACTAAATGTTGTGTAGCTTTCCAGCCGCAAGTTCCCCTAAGCTAAAAGAAAACAGTGCATCTTACTAAATAAATGATTAGACATCAATGATTTTCTGCCTTCTAGAGTGGAGTTATTTGGAAGCATGAAAGGAAATTGCTGCAACAGTACAAAACCACTGCCCTTTGCACTTGCATCTTTCCCACAGAGTAATCCTTCATTCATTGTTTACTTAATGAGAAAAAAAAGAGGTTAATTTATAAACCAAATAAAAAACAGACAGAAGACTTTATTTGTGGAACAAAAAACTGAATTAAATGAATGCTCTATCCATTAGTGCTGCTAATTGTACCATGCTCCACTGAGGAAAATAGACAGGTCTACTTGTATTTTGTTCTTGCTGATGGAAACTGCAGCCCCTCTCCAGTGAGAGTCCAAGCCAGCAATCCATGGCAGGAGTTTCTTAAAAACTTTCCTTGCTCGGTGAATTAATTTCGCCTCCCAGTCTGTGACAGACTCAGCCTCTCAGGGGTTTCTTAAATTTAATAGATAGGTCCAGGAATAATTGGCAGAACTGTTTTGCCAGTGAATACAGTCTGAATCATTTGCAAATTCTCATGAACATCCACAGAGAGCTTCTGCGAGGAGAAGGAGGGACTCCTTAATTCATTTTCACAGCTCCAGAAAAGTCTATCACATCCATGTTATAATTTAGCTGCTTCTGGGCTATTTCTGTTGACTGAAGGATGTTGTAGATGTTGGAATGAAATTAAGGCAGGGGTAAGTTGAGCATTTCCCTGAGTCTCCTGTGATAGCTGCTGGGCTTTGCTGGTCAGTGTGTGTCTGAAATTTCCAGATCCTGATAGGGGAAAGAAAGTCAATGGGAAGGGGAGCAGAGGAGCTATGCTGTGATCTAGATGAGAGCTGATGGTGGATGTTTGATGCTGAGGCCAACTGGAGGCTGAAGCTCTTGTATCTCCCTGTTTCTTGAGTAAATCTCAAAAGTGAGGGAGTGGGAGAGACCTTGACAAGCATGGGCATTGTGTAGCTGGGATGTGTGCTCTAGGGGGAACTGTCTGATTCTGCAGAAGGGCAAAAGTTAGTCCTTTTAAAATTACTCTAGACTGCATGAAATGGAAATGTTAATACAGCTGTCTTCAACAGGAGGTGTTATTCTTTTTCACAGCTACTTCCGTACAGTAAATATCAGCTATTTCTTGGAACCAAAGGCCTGTTTAAGATGAGAGTGGCCAAGAAGTACATCCATAATGGCTTGGAAATAGCAGTCAGTTCATGAAGACATCTAGGAGTCACTTGTGAAAACACCAAGGAGTAACATTAGATTCCCTTTGGGAAGCTGTGGGTGACTGTGAAGTGTAGATGTGGAAAAAACATGTTTGAGGAAAAAAAAAAAAAAAGTAATAAAGCTGTTTTGTTGGAATTGTCTATGACGGTTTAGAAGATCGTGTGCTGGAAGAGGCAGTTCCTTCTGAACTGTGCCTTAAACTAAAGAAAGTACATAGAAAGGTTAATCTTTTTCTGCAATTTATCAGCTACTCTGTGCGTGTTGAGGCTTCAGTCTGTCATTACCTGATGGGGCATGAAGGCTTGTATGTCCCAGCTACCAACCTGCTGAAGGGAGCTTGGGAGATTTTGTTCCTCTCTAATTTCTCATGGCCTTTGTCAGCTGGTCCTAAACCTTGCTTTTCAGATTATGATAGCAAGGGTGAAATATTAATCATGAAAATAATTAGCAAAAATCCAAACCAAGCCCTGTGCCACTGAGCATGTGCGGTTTTCAGTGGAAAAAGAAAAATCTGGAGCAGTAATACAAGAGGTTCCTTTTCCCATCCTTAGGTCATTATAGTCATCATTCTTGAATTTGATCTGTAATTTGCCTCATTTCTGACACTATATAATTCTGCTTCTTAGCTTAAACAAGACTTGTTTCTGTCTATACATCATCTTATATGTATATATTATACATTCACATATAAAATGTTATTTATAAATATGAACATATATATAGGTACTATGTGTGTATATATAAACATATCTGAAAAAGTATGTTGTTGCACTGAGCTTCCTGGTACACAATTATATGCAGTCTGTGGAAAGTGGATTTTTTGAAACGCAGCCGTCTCTTTGTGAAGTGTTCAAAGAACATTGTAATTATTGCTGTAAATGTCTTTTAACTGCTCAATGGAAAAAGTTGCTAACGTTTTTGTTAGAACACGTATTTGTTTGTAACCTGTTCAATATATCACCTGTTTATTTGCCAGCTGGCTCCCTTTCAGAAATGTACGATGGAGCAAATTTTTTTTTTTATTGCTGTGACATATTTTCATAGCATTGTCATACTTTAAGGGAGATCCTACCCTTCCATAATATCTTCTGGGAATACTTGTGAAACATAAGACTGATTTTTCTGAATACATTGGCAAAATTGCTCTTGGATTTAGTTTGGACCTGCTAATAATTTTTTCTTCCCAATTCAAAGTAACAGTTTTGCTTGCCAATGGTTACATCAACGCAGCGTTGTTCGTTTTGCCTAGAACGTACATAAGCTGTAATGTCTTCATGTCTGGAACTGGGGCTTTGATAGGGCTGATAGGTCAGCTGCTGGGTGGGTGGAGTCTGGGGCCAGAGATGGCTCAGGGAGGGACATGAGGCCCCGGCACCCCATGGGCTTGCCGGCCGCTTTCGCCTTGCCGCGTGCGGCCTGTTGCGGCTCCTCCACTGAGGAAGCAGCAAGTGCTGGCACCACGCTTGAGGTTTTGAATGTTGGAGGGTACGTGTTGCTTTCCATGTTCATGTTTAAACACAGACCTGGGAGTGGGGAGGGAAGAGTGATTTTGGAACAGAGTTCAGCCTGTGTGTAAACATCCTCATGAAGGAAGGCCAGGGCCGTGCTGGTAAGCGTGAGCTGCTCCTGCGTAGCCTGGGCCTGGTGGGCAATGGCCCGTGGTGGCTGGCTGAGGGCTGCTTCTGGCCCACACCAAAGGCGTGATCTGTAAGAAATCACCACTGGTCTGGTGATTTCCAGCCCCAGGCTCTGGGCTCTGGGAGTCAGCTGCTTCTTCACTGGGCCACTCAGTTTGGGATTTTAGCTTTTCCAGCTCCTTTCTGAGAGCAGGGGTGATGTAGTTTTCAGTGGCAGCTGAGATTGAGCTTTTGTATCATCCTTTCTGCAAGAGACCCCAGGGTTAGGGGCTTTGTAAAGCCAGAGGTGTTTTTTCCACTTTTTCTGCTGTTCTGCTCTCAAGAAGTGAAGCTGGCACCTCTTGGAAAATCTGTCTTCTGTGTCAGAGACAGAGCTGTCCTCCCATTTCTGTGTCATTCCTGACCCTTCAGAGCTGTCTCAGAGCCACCTATGAGTGAGGATGCGGGAGCTGCCTTGGTGTGAGGCTCCTGAGCTCATCCCCGTTCCCTGAATGTGTTGTGGCTGCAAGGGGGAGGCTATAGTGTTTTACGGATGCATTTAAAAATGGTTCATTTTTTTGTAGGCTATTCCACTTAAATCTGAGAGGAGAGCATAGTGGGTTGAGGCAGCTAAAACTGTCTTTGTGCAGTTTTCCTCATGGGGCTGTGGACAGGATATCCTCGGCCCCCGCTGGGTTGGGCTGCGTCACTCCTCCATAGCAAGCAGCACGAGCAAGAAAGACATCCGAGATGCACAACATGTAAATATTCCATAAATACCAGGAATTTGGCAGGGAGGCTGCTGTGGCTTCCTCTCTCCCTGAAGAGGCTGCCATATGCCCAGAGATGATTCCGGTGATTTCAGCAGCGCCGGCAAAACTCAATTTGGACTCCCCATGGCTCCCAGTCTGGCAACAGTGCCTGTCTCTTCTCCAGGCTGAGGGGATCAGGGACACTGAGCAGCTTGTCTGGGCAGAGCACACCCTCATGCCTCTCAACCCTTGCTCCAGTTTTGGGGTGCAAAATGGGGACCAATACAGGGTGCCTTCTGCTATTACCCTACCCCACCACTGGGTTTTTCCATCTGGTGGCATGAGGTGGAGTAGCTGGAGGCAAAGTGCTGTTATGATAGATATATTACTGCAATAAAATTATAAGTTTATGGCATTCAGAGATCCAGGCGAGTGCCCGTAACATTTACTCGCTGGTGTGTGTTTTGTCCTGGTGAGGCATCGCGTAAACTAAAATGAGCCACAGAGGATGTGGTTTATGTTGTGCCTACTGCACCCTCCTGCTGGAAGGGCCCCTCCTGGCTCTGGGGCGTCACAGGACACCAAAGCACAAAAGGGATTTTGTGTGCATTTCGACAGCAGGGGAGAAGCTGCGCCTCCTCCAAAAGACATTTGCCATCCCCATGGCACGTCTTGGCGCACGCTGCTCAACAGCAGTACTTCTTCCAGCTCCTGCAGAAGTGAAGAGGCATGCTGTTTTTTTTTTTTTTTTTTTTTCCTGGTTTGGGTCTTTTTGTATTTTCTTTTCCTTTTTTTCTGCATGAACAGAGGAGAAGGTATTTCAGATGGTTTAAATGTCAGGGGCAAAAATTCGCATCCAGCTCCTGGCTCTGGTCTTCTACGCAGCTCTTCTCTCTCCATACCATCTGTCTGCTAAAATTAATGCTTTAGTAACCTCTGCAGGGCAGCACTGCAATTTATTTATTTAAACGTTTAAAAGTTCCCTTGTAGCTTTGGGGATTCAACTGAAGCATCCAAGCCTCCTTGCTGGCTATGGAAATCCCAGCTGGACATGCAACTTTGATTTTTTTTTTCTTTTTTTTTTTTTTTTTTTTTTTTTTCTTTTTTTAAAAGGTATTGTGAGCATTTTGGTGCTGATAGAAAGGTAGCCCTGATGCTCATGGTGTTCAGCATGGTGCCTTGCAAGGTGGGTGGGTGCTTCTGTGGTTCATCTGTGCCCCCTCCTGTCCTTACCCCCAGCTAGCTTGCTTCAGAGCAGTGCATCCCAGGGGCTCCGTCCTAGCACGCTGCTGGACATCACTGTGTGTTTGTTCTGTTGCTGGTCTGGTTGGGCTTGGTGATCTTGAAGGTCTTTTCCAACCTAGACAAGTCTACAAATGCTGTGATTCTACAAATTCTATGATTCTCAGGAAACTCCCAGTGCTTCCAGCTGGTGGTACCAAAGTGCCTCACCCTTCATATGTGACTGGGATCTTCCTGGTCCTTTGCCTGGCAAGGTCTTGCCTTGGCCATGGCCAACCCATGTTGGATACCATGTTTATCTAGAGATGGTGAGCCAGCAATTGTCACACTCTGTGATAACTTTGTGGTGTCAAGCAGGGTTCACACAGATGGGTTCTGTGGTATCCCACTGGTGTCTTCCCTGACACCCCCCAGGTGCCCACTTAGGAGCTGTCCTCCTGCCCTCAGTTCACATACCTGGAGATGGTGCTTTTGCTGCTGTGTGTCTGAATAGAGTATGTCCTTTTTGTTTTGCATTCTGGAGCCTTTAATTACTCTCAACAATTCCCTTTCACACTTTGAAAATCCTGTGGTGATTTCAATTTGAATTGCTTTCTCTGAGGCTGCTGTTTAGAGGAGTGCACCTGCTCTGGAGTCCCAGCGGTAATTGGGCTGTAATAGTTACGATCTTTTAAATGCACTTAAGGTACCACAAGCTTGAAGAATTGATAACGATGCAATCTGGCATCTCAGTACAGGTTTTCTGTTGTCTCCAAGCTGAGCATTTTGTTTTTAATTGTATTGTCTTGCCATTTATGAAGATTACAAATGTTAGCACGTTGTAGAACTTGAGCGTATTCAATTAAATGCTGCCCTGTGATCACGTACCCATCCCGCAGGTCTGGGTCCTGCGCTGCTCACTTGGTTCTGCTCCGCCAAACCCCTGCTGAGTTCAGTAGGAATTTTGCCAGAACAGGGCCCTAAAAAAGGAGCATGGCACACTTGAACAGTTGTGCTCATTTATGCACCAGCCTAAGCTCATATTAAGAGGCTATTAAACAAAAAATACTGAAGAACCTACTGGTCTTGTCCTTGCCCACAGCAAACCTTTATCTTGGGACTGGTCCAGCAGTTTGAAGATGGAGTTTCCTCTGGGTTGTCTGTTACCTAGAATGTTGTGTTGTTGATACGATGAATAGATAGAAGTTTTTAAAATTCTCTGCTGCCTTAATTCCACTCTAAGGAGGGGAAAAAAAAAAAAAAAAAAAAAAAACA